>JAUTBV010096426.1:0-16928 GCA_032361325.1 Lepetodrilus fucensis
CATAATCTATTCGCCCCTTCACTGCAATTTGTCCAGTTTGATGATTCAATGAAAATGTTTCTTTAGCAGATTCTGATAAATGGCCAAATTCATATGTAATTTCTCCGTTTTGTCCCTCGTCAGCATCAGTAGCGCTCACTGTCACCACTACAGTATCTAGAGGAGAATTTTCAGGCAGACTGACTTTATAGACGGCCTGACTAAAGACTGGAGCATTATCATTAGCATCCAGCACAGTGACGTGTATGGCTACAGTACCTGATCTCGGTGGAGTCCCGCCGTCTACTGCAGTCAGAATTAATGTTAGCTCTCTCTGCTGCTCTCGATCCAATTCTTTATCAAGCACCAACTCGACATACTTGCTTCCATCCGTTTTTGAGTTCACCGCTAAAACAAAATGTAAATCTTTTTGTAATATATATTTTTGTACTGAATTGTGACCGACATCAGCATCTCGAGCCTCAATGACACGGAAATGAGCACCTTTATCTGCATTTTCACTTATTTCTAGCTTGACTACTTCTTTGGGAAATATTGGCGTATTATCATTAATGTCTCGGATTTGTAAAAAAACACGATTTTCACTATCCCCTTCTTTCATGAATGGACACCGTGGGAGAATGGTGGGGTGGATCAAATAGCTGGATTTTAAGCATTTCGCTATCTGAGTCATGTTGTTAATGATTCAAACCCATGGTTGATAATACATTCTTCACGCCCAGTGTGGCCCATGTACACACTCCAGTCTACGTAGATGGTACAAGGACTAGTGGTAGTCAGTATTCACGTGTGTAGCTACACACAGGAGTTGAAAGGACACTATGTACACACGGATGTATGAGTTCTGGCTGTGAGCCGGGCCGATAGTGATGTCCGGCTGTCCTCGTGTGGTGCTATTCTGATCGCCATAGATCACTGTAGGATGTATTCTTGCAATTATTGCTAGCTTCTGTTTAAACTAACATTTTTAAAAGAAGAACGACATTTAATAGCGGCAACTGGTTTTTATATATGATTAATAATTGAATTCTTATTTCTTTTACAATATTATGATTGCACTTTATCTGTACATCTATATATTAATATTAATATGTATATATGCAGTTTTATCAGCGTCTCATAAGCCAATATAGCTGGTTGGTTTCAATCATGCAATATATTTTATATACACATGGCACTTAAACTTAAACCATTATCCTACTCCTACTCCTCATCCTTCTTCTTCCTTTTCTTCTTCTTCTTCTTCTTCTTCTTCTTCTTCTTCTTCTTCTTCTTCTTCTTCTTCTTTTTCAGAGTAATTTCGAAATTACAGTATCAACGAATATAGTAATAAGGTTGATGAATGGATAGTACTGTACATGAACATCTATCATGTATTACACTATTTTAAAGTATAAAATAGCTTGGCCCATGTATTACAATATCTAGAAAGAAATAAACTTATTCACGTAATGAATACAGTTCTGTTTAACATTTTCTGTTAAAAATATACATAGACCTATAGACGTATGGTATTTAATGTATATGTTGACCGAATAAATTATCAGAAATGACAATATTACTAGTATAAGTATAGTAATACAAATTATCCCAACTTTTGTGTTTTGAAAAAGAAAATAAACCTCGAAAAGACTAGCATTCGACCTTCGTTACACATACCATACGATTAAAATTTCACAGTAGACTTTTTCAAATGATAATTACTATTTATATGGGTGGTTAGTTTTTGTTCACGTGAAAATCTCTGAACACATTGCAAGGATATGAAACGTTGACAATGGGATTAACGAGCTAACTAGATCGTGTCTAAAAATAGGAGCGTTTCATAGTCTGTACTTTCAGGACGTAAAGTTGTTTGTACCACACCGTTCATATGGTGTATGCCTAACCACAGGCACTTGAATCAGGCCATTATTTAAATATATATATATATGTATATTTTTTAATATATTGTTTTCTTATTGTAGTTTTATTTAAAATATATTCTGTTAAAAAGAATTTTAAACACATATTTTTAAAAACAATATAAATCGCCATTGACGACATAAATAAGTGATTTTTGGCACTTATTTATGTCGTCGATGGCGATTTATATTGCTTTTTTAAAATTATTATTATTATTAATTTTTTTTTAACAGAATATGTTTTAAATAAAACTACAATAAGAAAACAATGTATTAAAAAATATACATATATATATATATATATTTAAATAATGGCCTGATTCAAGTGCCTGTATACCTAACACGTAGAAGCACTGGCATAGGGTCTAACTAGTGTTTAACAGACACTTCCTGTAATATTCCATGCAACATTCTTCATGTATGCCTATTAGATACTAATTAGTAATCCATCTATAAGATAATGAACTGATGCGGTCGACACTTTCTTTATTCATGTTGACAATTAATATTCATTTACATTTCAAATCTACATGAGTCTTATATATATTATGTGTGCGCTTTGAGCATGCTTTACGCATGGAATTATACGATATATAAGTATTCTATTATTGTTATCATTCTTCTTATTATTATTAATAATTGAAACTTTTCAAACAATACAATATGACGTAAATACATTTACATTAATATTACACAATATTACATTAATAGCATGTCTGTGGGAAATGACAAATGGTACTACATGCATTAGTATGCAACGTTATATTAATTGAACAAGTTATAAATAATTGACTATTATAGTATATTATTTCATAATCACTAAAATATATTAACACATGAATACTGTTGATTGTCATGACAATGATATATGTACTATTCTTAAGACCAAACCTAAAATGCAAATAATAAGTGTTATAGCTACTATTCTTAAAACTAAACATAAAATACAAATGTTATATCTACTATTCTTAAACCCAAACATAACAATACAAATAATAAATGTGAGAGATAATGTTCTTAAACCAAACTCTAAAAGTGTAATGTATGACTACAACATTGAATACTAGTATGCAGTTAAAACACACGAATTACATACTATTAGTCGTGGTAGATATTTATCAGTAAATAGTATTTAGATCATGTCTGCACTTTATATTCAATTGATTCATGTACGGGTATACTTTATAACATTGATATGACAAGACCAACATATATATGATCTGCATATATGATCTTCCGAATATGAACAAGTCGGTAAGTACAGTACATAAAGTAATATTGTATACTTAATGAGCCCTTTAGAATATTAGTATATAAATTTAGCTTTATATAATTTTAACAACGAAGAATTTCCAAAAGTTTACAGAATCCAGATACTTTCCAAGAACTTGCAGACATAGCCTACATGTAGAAAAATTACACCAGGTTCCTCAACCCGAGTTTGGTAGGATGCTTCCTCACAAAATATGTGCTTGCCCATAATTAATTTGGTTGAATATACAATAACATATATAGGCCTACTTCGGGCGGTTACGCTAGTTTAGCCCGGTAGTGTCATTGCGCATGTTTAACTGTTGCTTGACAAGCTTTCGTCATATAGGCATTTTCGTGACGTCACTCTAGCATTGCTTTTGCGACTTCGCGCGAACTCTAGCGTTGCTCTAGATCCATAAATGGCATCGGGAATTTGAACACTAGTGTTATAATCTCGCGATAGTAACAGTCTCGTGTGTTTCTTGTTGAGTTGCATAGATTGGGTTCTGGAAGGCGGCAGGTTTTGTGAAGTGTTCTTCGTTGTGTTTATCGAGTCGAATGTTCTCCGCCGTGTCTTCAAGGTCAGCTTTCTTACTTCGCCTGCAAGAAGAAATATTGGTAGAAGCAACAAGAATATGTTTGGTAGTTGAAACATAACACATTTTGAGTATGAGCAACACGATATATTATAGGGTAGGAGCAACAGCATATATATTGGATGTGAGTAACACGACATATTGGATAGGAATTCTGCATTAATAACATAATTGTCACGAAATTTTCATATTATACATTATAACAGTGTATACTAATAATTATATCTAAGTTAATAATGAACTATGTTTTCCCCGTTTCGTATCAGCATTCCAATATGTTCACATGATCTGAAAATATTTTACGGCAGCTTCCAAATACATGCTTGGTTTAGAAGCCCCGATTTCTCGAAATAAATTTGAGTTTGAGATTTTGCTCAGCTGAGAATGGCGGCATCATGAACCGTGGCTACAGTAGCCACGGATACTCGCAGGTTTTCTGCAAAACTCAGTGTTACGGGTGTTACAGATTTTCTCAGGTGGTAAATTGAAAACAATAAAACGTGATATTACCAACATAACCTTGAATGTGGTTCGAAAGAAGTAAACAAGCTCAGAGATGATCATTCATTGCGTTTACCACATTTTTACTCAGCAGGTGGTTCCATCCTCCTCATAATTAATATAATGTGTTGAACCATCGATGATATAATATGATATAATATGATATAATATAATTATATAATAATAATGATATAATAATGATGATATAATATTATATGATATAATATGATATAATAAATCAACAAACAACGAAGATTAGCATGTGAAAGTCAGAAACTACTAATATACATGTATAGTCAACAGTTATATTTCTTACCCCCTCATTTTGACGATAATGATATATAGAATGATACACAATAGGACCACAGCGAAGGCACCACACAGTCCCGCAACAGGTATCAGCCAATCGGCACCCTAAAATACAAAATATGAATTGAGTGTAATTTCTCTATCGTCTGGTTTTTATTATTGTATGTATATTCAACAAAATTATGATATGCAGCATCTAAAATATAATGTGTAAACGTCTAAAACTGATGATAATAATAATAATAGGCTACTTATAATGCGCCAAATCCACCCCCTAAGAAATGCTCTAAGCGCCACATTATTATTGCCGGTCAATGGATCCGTGTACACTCAGTGTTCAATCTCAACTCCCTGGGGAGTATACAACCCAAGCTGCCGCTTCCAGCGCTACAAGGTTATCATTCATATGTCCATCTCATCCTTCCGGGTACCCATTCTTTGCTGGGTGAACAGGTGATCATAATAATGTGCTGATAGTTTGCATTTCCAAGTCGATTGGTCTACACATTCAAGTGTGGTAACTGGATTATACAGATACTACTTTGGTTATTGATCGTTAGCTTCTGCAGAACCAACACTGTGGAATTATCTGCCTCTATCCCAACATTTCTCCAGCTTTAACTACATTAAAACATAAATATCCATTATTATTATTATTATTATTATTATTATTATTATTATTATTATTATTATTATATTATTATTATTATTATTACTCCTACTATTATTATTAGTAGTAGTAGTAGTATTAGTGTAGTAGTAGTAGTAGTAGTAGTAGTAGTAGCAGTAGTAGTAGTAGTAGTAGTAGTAGTAGTACTATAGTAGTCATTCTAACATATATAACTCATTCTTTACGTATAACACAACCTGCTCTTTTCAAATATGTGATGGATACGGCAGAGTTCTAGATTCAATCCTATTCGTACCTCATCTAAAGGTGTCTTGGTCACGGCTTCTGGGCTGGTGTACAACGACATTCCCTTTGCCTTAAGAGCTTCCGCCAAGTTAGTCGTAGTCGCTGAAGTCAAGGAGTCCACGCCGTCACTGTCGTTGCGTCGTACAGCGTACAGGATCTCAGATACAGGTTTGCTGTTGTCAAACATCAAACTCATTTTATTTTGTTTAAATCAGTTGAGATTTAGAGTTGATTTTGAGATTAGTTAGCTCATACCTATTACATCGCATGGACCAAACATGGCATCGAATGTAATCAATCAAATAATTATTAACTTTCTTCATCCTCAAGACAACACAAAATGCCCTAGTGATTAGTGTTTGCGATTAAAATACCAGAATGTAGATAATGTCCATATGTTTAATACGTTCTATTACAAAACCTGGCATGGCATGGTCCGAAGAGAAAGTATATGGTTATGGTAATAGTATAGTTAATACTGAATTAATATACTGTATACATAAAGTTAATGTGTACTTACCCATTCTCTTTCTTATTCTTTACATCGAGGATCTGAACTTCCAAATTATCACCATTGATATCTAATACAAATAAAGAAACAAACAAACGTGTTTAACGCAGTAATAGACAGATACTTGGCCTTTCTCATATACAAACGTCAGGGGTGCGTTCAAGTTAGAATACATGCAATACAATACTTTTCCATACATGTATTGCTCGTTGAACGCCTTCGTGCTTATCACTTTTCCTACACAGCACACGGCCTCCAGACCCGTAGTGAAAAGTATTTTAATACGTATTGTTACGCATGTTTTGTTTTGTTGAAACGTTAGTTATTCTTAAATAATAAAAAAACATAATGCATAAAATGTTACGAAAAATGTTAGAAAACATAGAGTATCTTGTTGGAAAACATTTATTAGTGTTTCATTATGTCAACCGTTCAACAATTTAACCATTAATTCCACTATTCCACTGTAATCACCTCAGTCCAAAACAGTTCTTGACATCACGGACGCATTGATAAAAATAATACATTTCAAGAATGCCATCGGCAAATTGCTAAAAGTAATATGCCTGACTAAAATCATCCTAAAACTATTATTATTATTTAAAGTGAATTTAAATAATAAAAAGTGATGGCATATTCAGTGTTCCTTCAAATTTTACCTTCAGTATATTATTTTATATTCGAATCCCAATGCAAAATTTAAGCATGAAATCGTACTCGAATATTATTCCTAACATCTGGGCCTGACAACGACATCCGTTTTCGAAATAAATATAGCTTAATGTGTGTTCATAATACAATGTAGTGCAGTGTTTAATTATCCAAATGAAAGACATAGATGGCTTACCCGGGTTAGACTTGATAATTGCTTGTTTCACTGCCTCAGCAATATCCTTATTCTGTGACTTCTGAGTGACTCCTTCCAGTTCCACGTGCCCTACTTTCCCGGGATTGCAGTTGCAGTTCTGCAGTCCCGCAGCCTTCAAACTGCGGTCAATGTCATCTTGAGTGGGTGGCTGGACGAAGACCGGGTTCGGATCCCGTCCATCGACAGACACAGTGTAGTCCACGGGTGATATTGTTTCTCTGTCAGAACAGAACAGAACAGAACTTAAACGTAGATTTCAATCCAATAATGTCATCCGTGCATACCAATAAGTGTGAATAGGGGTCCAATGACTATCTTGGACGCAAATAAGCAAGCATGCACGTTATATGTAAAAACAAAAGTACGCCAATGCATTTACGACCTATATTTCTTGGAGAAACTTTGTATCGCACAGAATATAACAGTCTACTAGAACGTGAATTCCGACAGTAGTAATACTATATACCCCTTCTCGTTGACTAAGTCGCCAGCTGAAACGGCTGCTCGTCTCGTTCTATTTTTCTTCGGCAACTGCTTTACATAGACATGGAGATAATCTTTCAGATGAGCAGTGTCTGAAATCAGATAATCTAGAAATTGTATTCTCCTGAAATGTTGAATTCTCTATAATCAAGCCATTGGCTTAGAGGCAATACTATATATAGTTATAGGCACACATATTGAACTAGTCAGAGAAGTTCTCTTATAGGTCATTGAAATTGCTACATGAAATAGAAGCTAGCTCTCTTTTTTCTCTCTCTCTCTCTCTCTCTCTCTCAGAAATATTGCACAATATCAGAAAGGTTGTGTATTAACAGTCTCTGAGCCTGGGTCTCAATAACGACAAATTGCTAACTGGAATACACCGTAATAATAATCCACTATCATTTGGCGTAATCGGATTACCGTTGTTCTTGGAGGTCCAAGCGTCCTTCAAAGCTCCTGAGACCTTCATGTAGTCAACGTTGGCGCCATTGACGTGGACGGATCTGTGCTTGAGGCCGGAACAGCCGCAGACTTTCAACTTTAGTACGTCGATCTCCCCAAGAGCCGTATTGATGTCCTGCGAAGACGGATCCGGGAGATCCGGGTCCGTGGAATTGATGGATATAAAGTATTGCACTCTTGTTAGTCTTGCCCTGAAGACGAAACAATCATAGAATCTACACTGATAGTTATGATACTAGTATATACTATCTTCTTATATTTAAAAGGGCAAGGATAAACCTTTGTGCGTTGGGTGCGACAAGGACCTTACTGTCAAGCACATTTTGTTTGACTGTGTGGACTTTGTAACTCAGCGTGTCTGTTATTACTCCCCGTTGAATCGTAAAGATGTATTCATCCAGGTTCCTGGGAATCTCATTTTTAACCCTCTCCCTGCTGGATTAGGTACAGTCACTACTCTTTAGGGCATCTCCTGTTGCCTTCACGTGCCTGTTCTGACTTCATTGCACTAAAATCGTTTAAAGCTAAATGAATCAATCAGATCAACGGCTCTAATTTGTCCACGGGGCACAATTCTTTATACATGTATGTGCTATGACGATATGAATTAAATAGCTTATCATATTTGCATTAATTTCACTGTCTCGTCTGTACTGTTATTCTATATTTGGTTATTAATTTTAAATCAAATATGGATTCACTCTTACCAAGAGTTCTTGACATCAGTGTAGAGTTCGATGCCGTCTACTTCTCCCGATATGTTCGAGGTTGCTTATAAAGGAAAAAATATTGATCAATGTTTATGAATAGCAATCATAAGGATCCTAAGTATAAATAGCAATCCTAAGAGTGCATTGCAGCGAGAGAATGCATGCATAATGTGCATATAATGTGTGAACGGTTATTATTTATGGTTAAATAATATATAATTGTACGTCGACAGAGATAACTAATGATTTATTGTAAATGGCACAGGAATAGTCTAGATTAATATAAACTCTTATCAGTTTTGCTATGCACTAAGTGAGATTTAATTGCACATGTATTTATAATATATGCATAGTGCCATTGAACATGTATGCACCCGTACACCCAGCACACGTCTTTTGCATATAGTCATTGTCTCACGAATTAATGATTGTGTGTGAACAAATCTATCGATGTATTCGCGTGCTCACCATGCCCGATATTCCAAGCTGTGTGAAGTGCTTTCTTCAATGAATCTTTCATCTCTAGTAATTTAGACGTGTAGCCTGCCAGATAGATTGTTCTCAATTTGTACAGACTTTCCGAGGGTGGCCACAGGGGCAGTTTCGTGGTGTTGCGGGTCATTTGTGGGACTGTAGCAGTCCATGGCTGGACAGTCTGGCCGTTAGAATGGACGGAATAGGAAATCTTTGACACCCGTGTCGTCGTAGAACTGCAAAACCAATCGTAATCCACAATTTAAAACATATAAATAATAAAATTATGGGTAAGTAAGAACATAGAAAACTGGACTAGTCAAACACATCATCATAATGTTAATCTAGGTATTACCTTTTATATGCCATGAAGGAGTCGACACCCACTAAATGAACTTCATAGTTTGATTTACCACCTGTAGGAAAGTGTACAACGATGACTGATTAATGCATGGCAATGCATGTACACGAATGTTATCTTTCATGTTATATAGTATTAGGAACAAATTCAATTATGGATGAGGAAGAAATATATTATTTTAATATATATTTCTGAACGGTTCTTAACGATTCATATAGTATATGGCTACGAACTGAGGGCCTGGCTACGAACTCCAGGCCCCCGTCTCACAAAGGCCTCATAAAGTAATGACCTAGTTTATCGTCGTTGTGAAACACTTGTTACGTCGTGATAACCTTTATATTAATAATCGTATTACGATTGTCTCTACCAATACACTTACCTCCGTCTCTACCTTGCCATGTCTTCACCAGAGTGGATTTCAGAAGTGTCATGTTCTGCGTCCAGACTTCAGTTCTAGTCATTCCAAGTTCTAGTCTTATTGAGAACAGAGCCTCAGAACGGTACGATGTCTTTCCCGAGTAAATCTCCCACTTGGACACGTCGCCGGACTGATGCTGTACCACGTCCGTGTCATTGGGTGCCGTAGCACCGTCCACCTCCCAGAGATGACCGCTCAGCATTACTGTGTACAGTACTTGCGTGAGCGAAAATCTGCAAACAGGAAGTAAACGCCTTCACTTTTAGATACAAATAATTTAACATTTGATTGATGAAAATTACCATTTACTAATGTTTGGTGTGTGTTGTTGAAAATTAAATGAATAAATGTATTATTTAATTGTATCAATATTTGTAGCTATTAATCGTTTGGCTTGTTGTTTCTTTGTTTGCTTTTTCTTGGATTGTGTGTGTGTGTGTGTGCGCGCGTGCATGCGCGCGCGCGTGAGTGTGTGTGTGTGTGTGTGTGTGTGTGTGTGTTGGGGAGGGGGGTGGGGGTGTTGTCGTGAAATATTCCGTGACCAGGGAACAAGCAAATTTAAAGCGAACAAACATTTTGCAGAAATGCCTGGTAGTACATTTTTAACAAGAGAAGATAACTCTCAATCTTGACCAATTCGTAGCTGATCCGAACTATGTTCGGTATGTATTTAATCATACATAATCATACATACCCAAAGTCGCCAACAAAACCATCCAATTTGTGGATTACAACTTCCGCCTTCTGTATTCCTGTGGTGATATAAGATATAATATGATAGTTCTGCACCAGTAAGTAAGTATTAATCTGAATGTCCATAAAATAGTGCTTACATTGAAGCATCCATCATCATATTGCACATTCAAACTACTACTAGTCTACTACTGCTACTGCTGCTACTACTACTACTACTACTACTTCTCTTTCTACTCCTACCACTACTACACCAACACACACATACACACACACATACACACACGAGTGCGCACGCACCCACATCAACCAACACACTATGGTGTCAAATATAATATACACACGACCACAACCACGTATAAATGTTCTGATCAATGTAACCCTCTTATATAATAACGCAATAAAGAAAGAAAAACTCGCTGACCTGTATGATCACTCCATGCTTTCTCCAGGCTGTTCCTCAACTGTGTTACTTCAGGCTTTCCTTTGACCATGAGAGTGAAGCAGGACCTGTAGCTCACAGCTGTTCTGCCGCTGTATACGTGGTAGTGGAGCTTGCTGAGGACTTCATCGGTCTGAGGAGTTTTATCGGTGTCGGGGTCGATCACAGTCTTGTTGTTCACAGCGTAGAACGACACTCGTGTCAGGATCAGTCTGCAGAATACACTCGGAACATTGAGAACTATAGTCCTTGTAGCATTTTATTTCCGTATTTAATGATTTTTGACGTTTTTTAGCAATTTTTCAAAATAACATGTCAAAATTCATTACAAATTGAAAAGAAAAAGGACTACGAAACGTCTTTGACAAGGCTAGGAGAGCTATTGGCTTACACCATTGGGATGTTGAAGGTGAAGATGGGTATTTGGGTATAGCTAGGGCAGGATATGATTATTAGAATATAACTAGTCATCTGGAACGGTTTGCAGCTATAGTAGAGACGCATTATTATTAAGCTGGATTCATACTTTTAACGGCCTCACACGGCGCAACTCGCTAGCACACGCTTACCGGTGTAGCTGCCCCAAAACACTCGCCCAGGAAGCTCAATCTAAAGTGTTTTTGGTGCTGCTACACCGATATTTGATAAGGCTGCCCAAGTTGATGTGTAAGCAAGATGTTTCAGAAGTTAATTTGCACGTGAAATGTACAAAGGTGTTAGGCTATACGAAGGAAATCGCGTTTGAAGTTGTACGTGAGAAAACAATAATGTTTATAGATCGTAGCCAAAGGTCTCGAATTTGAACCAACCCCAGCATCAGTCTTCGCGAAAATGATCTTTCAGAAACTATCATGACAGCATTACCTTTTAGAGACGATGAGCATGACAGCAGTGCCGTTATCACACTTCTCTCATCAGTACCAACCCATGTTCGCAGGTTTACTTCAAAACGTAACTGTACATGTTCCAATAATTGCACGGCATGATGGCAAATTCCAATTCAACAAAACAAAACAGTGCATAACATTGTGTCTGAATATGGTGCCCATACTTACCCATTTTCACCAATAAATTCTTCTTCTGATATAGCGATCATCTTTATGTCAGCCCCTGATAGAAGGTACCAGAACGTTAGGGGCATGTACTTCAAACCAATGAACACGGAGTGATAATGCCAAATGGTGACCAGTGAACATGATTTGAAAGAGACAGATATATTATATTTCGCGCCTATCACAAATAAAAGCTACATAGATTGTTATTTGGAATGGTCCCATATTATTATATTATCTATATATTTCATAGTAGGGATAACATACTCAGTATCCTCATATCCTTTAATTTAGCAACATTTGCAATAAGAGAAATAATCTTTAAAGCGGCTCTAAACCACAATACCAAAAGAACATTAAATGAAATAAGCATATACATTGCAATCTATATAATACTCACTGTATGTCTTGTTCCAAGTTTTCCGCATTGCCTCCCAGAATACATCTCCATTCGATTTCGTGATCCGTCCCACTACTGTAACTGAATACCGGAAGTCAACTCTGTACAAGGTCGAGGTCGTCGGAGGTGGACGTGCATAGTGATGGTCAGAAATTGGTAATGTCACGTTGTGACTTACGTCGCCGTAGGTTAGCGGATTAATAATCTGTCCTCGACACTTCACAACAAACAGCTGTCTCCAGACAGTTATTCTGAAAGCATAGTATGATTTTAAATTATTTTGTGGACAGGTTTTGAAAAATTGCTATATAAATAAATGTAAAAAATCATTAGAAATCTAAAAATAAATGCTTTGAAATGTTTTTGATAAGGACTAGTAATCGGATATAAATGGATTGCAATCTGACGATGTCTGCTGTGGGGCATATTTGAAACTCAGGCCCTCAAATTTTAAATGTTAAAATGTCATAATGATAATGGCCGTGTTTCGAGTGTTATGCTCCCAACATATCTTCATATCTGATCAGAGATCACATCCGTGTTTTTTGACGAGTTTGAGTTTAAATATATTTATTGACCTAAATGTCATGAGATATGTTGATGATGAATACTTATATCAACATTCGTTCATATGGTCATACATCTTCATGAGATTTCCTCTGTCATTTCTAGTGTTTCTTACCTAGATGTCTTCCGTGTTACTTCCGTTAATTGTATCTGCGTCTTCCATTCAACTTGAATGTCAGTTGTATTAGTACCATCTACAAAAAAACAACAATTATGCTCTCTTTGATTTGTCTTCACATTATACCATTAAACAACATTACTCACCATTGACTATCTATGACCCATAATGTACTTGCAACCAGCCATTTATATTAATGGCTTTATTGTATTTTAATGTTCAGTAGTCATTGTCGTGGCAACGTTTTCTATTTTAAATAAAATTGTCTTTAGTCATTAAAACATTTTCAAAAAATGTTTAATCTATACTGTAATGATTTTTCTTTTACAATCTTTGTCTTTGAAAACTTGGCACTTTTCAAAAAATATTTAACAAATCACTAAAAAGCTAAAGAAATTGCCACGTTACGTCCTTGTTTATCGGAGGATGTTCGACATCGTTCTACTACAAACCTGGCAAGCCTTTTACGAGCACAACCTTCAGCGAGTCCTCAAATCTCTTGATGTCAGTCAGGTACATTTTCTGGGTGACGTCTATCTTGTATACATCCTCTACTCTGACCGTCTCGTCTATGTCCACTGGCTCATACTTGACCCCTCGTGGACTCGTCACGTTGACCAGTGCCGCCACGATGTCGGCAGCCTTGACCACTGGTTCCAGCTGTGACGACATCGACGTGTTGTTGACCGTTACCCCATAGGACAGCTTCCAAATAGACTCTCTGAATAAAAATCAGTAGTAGTCATTGTAGATGCATCTAGTATTCTTATATGTGTACACAAAATGTTATAAATCGTGATTCCGTGTGGAATATGGTAAACATTAGTCGTTGTCAAAAAGGTTTCGTGTCATGTTTTAATTTGTTTGATTTTTACAGTTTTTAATTTTTAATTGTTTCATGTTTTCAGTTGTCAGCCATATCGTATTAGAATAAGAACTGTGATTGTATTTTAACGGAACAAACTACCAGTTAAGTGTCTACTTCACTACAGTTGACATACCCGTGAATGTTCAAAACTTCCTCTCGTTTGTATATTGAAACCTTTGCACCTGAGATAAAGAGAAGCATTTGTTCATTAGCATATATACATGACTTCCACAATCATCTTAGTAATAAAAATGTAATACAACTTGCAAAATAATCTTTAAAAGTAGTTTTGCTACACGTCTATAACTACCTGTATATTTGGACTCCCACATCATCGTCAAGGACATCTCCATCCGCTTGTAATCAAACTGCGCCACTCTGTGAACCGTGTACAGAGAGAAGAGGTCTCTGTAGCGTATGGCAGTGAGAGACTTTTGCAGAAGTAGTTCCGTGTAGTTCCGGTTTGTGCCCTGGAATGGTTCCCGTAGGTGCGCCGTGACCTTCTGATGAGATTCGACACTGGACCTGGACCTGCAGTCGACGAGGTTGGAGTCTATGTGTAGCGAGTAGGACACTCTCCAGGCTTTGGTGCTGAAATAGTCATGCGATGCCGTAGGGTTGGGCCATAGACTATAACTACCATAATATTATATCAGGTTACGGTTACCTTTATAAGAAACGTTGAGCTGTGACCTGTGGTAGTCGTAACTTCAACCTTTGCCATAGCCTATGCCTACCATATTATTGGCTGATGTACCGGATGTACCGGATACAATATGCACCTCAGCTTAATCCATTGCCTTTTGCATTGCCGTCTTGACATTTTCAACCACGTTAGTAGAGTGAATAGTTATATTTCCTTTGAAAATTCGCGGGGTCTATTAGAAGAAGAAGAAGAAGAAGAGCAAGAAGAAAAATAAGTAGAGGAAGAAGAAGAAGAAAGAATATTTATTTATTTTACGTAGGATATATGCTTTAAAACAAAATGTTATAATAGTTTAAAATGAAATGTATGGCATTCTGACATTTAATCGTAATACGGTTAGTGTAGCTGACGACCTGTTACAAGCATACTTACATGCTAATGTTTTCATAAATTACTTCTTCTTGAGTGATGATCTTAGTAGCAATTGAATTGACACCGGCTGAAGCTAAAGGTATATTTTAGTATTATACGTACATTGCCTTACACCAAATTATAAACATAAGTATACTGTAGTCAATGAATACATCATACAATATATCTTACTGTTTTCTGTCTATACTCCATTGCCTTATAGTAAATAATACATAAAAACATTGTCGTTTTTATATGAATATACTACATAGAAAATATATACATGTATCATATAATAAAGATGCACTTCTTGCCATCGAGTGACCAGACCTTACCATTTCTCTTCCATGCGTCTTGCAACCACATCTCAAATGCTTTCAAGTCCTGCACCAGAATTGGCAGTTTCATGTACACCACAAATAGACTCTCGTACTGGTAGAGTGTCGCATTGCTTTCCATGACAACTTGGTATTTACTCCTTAATCCCGATAACATATTATGTATTGACTCTCTGCCGAGAGCGACTACTTCATGTGACGTCAGAATTCTACTGTCCAATCGTAAGAAGTAGATGAGTCTTGAGATCACAGACCTAAAAGTATTTAACATTGTTGCAGTTATTATTTTTAGATATATTGCACAATGTAGCATAACTGAGGTTATAAACACAGTGGGCGTGCTGACTATTTTTTTAAGCATGAGTATTGCAAAGGATGTTAACTGTCTACTTTAAATGCACTTTAAATGTAACTATAAATAGAAAGTAACGATGTAATTAATAAATCATAGATTAAAATACTAAGTAAATTTATGCATTTTCTTTCATTCTTAAATTGAATGGTATTAAAGGCATACAATCACGGTTTGTTGGCATAGTTTATGGTCAATCGTATTTTTACCCGAAAGTGTGTACATTTGATTTATCTACACAAGCTACATTTCCCAGATAATAAACTAGTTTTCAATATTTTCATATATCATGTATTTTTCGGTATCGCCACAATGAATACAAACATTTTCCGGGCTCCAGCTTACCCTTCCGCGTCCACTAGTTCTTCTTGCTTGGCCACAGACACCGATAGGCTGGACGCGTTAATGTGCACTAGGGCTGGAACGGTGGATAATGTAGATAAGAATTGTAATTCTGATAGTTGCACATACACGGTACATAGGCATCTACAAAGACAGTGGACGATTACAAATGTCGAAATGACATCGGAAATGGATTACACTTTTACTATTGGCACATATTTGGTTCCAATTACATCGTTAATTTTAGCATCCAGTATACAGTAAATGGACATATCATTATCATATAATTAAATAAAGGAGTAAAAAAAACACGAATTTGTACGAGTGACTGTATTTAATTATTCACCTGATAACGAAGTTGTCCATAGCTTCGTCAATTCAGTTTTAATAGTCGTCAAGTCCACAGTTTTGATGACGTTTTTCACAAGAATGGTATGACTGCTTTCGACATACTGAAACTTATGTCCAGACATGTCCAGTAGTGTCAGCCCTATACCTAGTCCTCGGACCGCTAGAGTCAGGCTGGTGATATTGATGTCCAGTGATTCAAAGCCCCAGGACGGAACATAGGACAGAACTGTCTTATCGCTGGTGGTCTTGTAAATGTACACTGACAGTTTCCACACAGATTTGCTGAAACAGCATTTCTTTCCATGTAGGTTTTCCAATAGCCTTAATAGAGGTAATAGGGTTACGTATCACTTTTAACATGCTTTTAGTGTGAATCGAGACCAACATAAATATTCATTATTATTATTATTATTATTATTATTCTCATCATCATCATCATCATCACCACCACCATCGTAGTCGTAATCTTCAACATAAATATGCATTAGTATTATTATTTATTATTACTAGTAGTAGTAGTAGTAGTAGTAGTAGTAGTAGTAGTAGTAGTAGTAGTAGTAGTAGTAGTAGTAGTA
>JAUTBV010096437.1:0-16926 GCA_032361325.1 Lepetodrilus fucensis
GCCCCCCCCCCCCCCCCCCCCCCCCCCTACTGCTGGATTAGGCACTCACTGCTCTGTAGAGCATTTCTGGTTGCCTTCAGCGTGGATAGGGTTAAACAATACACACAGGTTAATGTTCTAATCAGTTGTTAACATTAGCAGAAATATAATAATCTCTAAGAGACAAAATGTGAACATTCTTGCAATTCCTCTTGTTCCAATGTCATTTGCAATGAACAATTCAAGTCATAGCATTGTGTATGAAGATTCATCCACAACCATGTGTATATCAATAGAACCATTCCACACCCCATACAGTGTAGCTTTGCCATTTATACCTTCGAATCAATTTCATATTACAAATACCTAAAAGACAGGTTCTTGACCTGCGGGTCTGGAAGGCCCTCAAACATTCCTACTGCTGATCTCCTAAGAAATGTACATAGAGAAAGTACCTGGTAATGTTATGACTATCACTACCTCAGACTAACAGGTCGCTGACAATGACGAGACTGTGATGGACAGTTTATATCGTACATAACAACTAGCTTCCTGTGGTACCAATCTGGTGGATGTCAGACCTTTGGGAGGGAAAACTATGTGGAATGTTAATGGAGATGAAATCAATCTCTTGAATGGAGACTAGGCACACAGAGAGAGAGGGAGAAAGAAAAGAGATTGGGGGAGAGAGAGAGGGAGAAAGAGAGAGAAAGAGAGCAAATGAGTGAGCATGTGTGTCAGTTTTCAAGTGAGTTGGTGAGTTTGCAAATGAGTCTGCAAGCGAGTAAGTGAGTGTGTGAATTGTTCTAGTTCTAGTACAATAAAACCCACATGTCACACTGGTATAGATGTACTGACGATAATAACTCCACAGTTACACATACAGACAATTGACCTCAGATTCAAGATAACAGATTCATATGAAAACAGTGATAGAGCTGCAACAAATACACCTAGTGGCGAATATGATACGTATCACGAATATGGGGTGCCGAATACGAATATTATTAGTGTATTCATATGAATGTAAATAATTATAATAAAAATAATGAAAGACAGTAAATTAACAAAGTCAATTCTATGCAGTCTATCAATCAGTTTTGATCCATACCTAGGCTACTTATTTAGATGTTCGAAGAGTTTCGAAAGCAAAAACAAATAATTCCCAGAAATAAAAGGAATCTCTGGACAGTACTAGGCCTACAGATCTTGCCTCACTGGGGGAACTCAATGATTATGACCAATTTGTCTATGCCTACATCTAGATTTTCTGGATATCTTTATACCGAGATGATTAAAACAATAAAATAGTTCAAACTTCTTAAAAAAAAAGCCACTCAAAATAATCAATGTATTAGCTATTAAAGGCATAATATCACAGATTTAGATGGCCGCAATTGACCAAATACGAGTTATAGATGCAAAGTATATTCAATTAGCATCCGTTTTCATCGCTTATAGTGAAAATCCCTGCTATAGTGTGCAACATGGTAGACTGGTCGAATTATAGGCCTACTAATGTTACTATCTAGACATACTAGTAGTATTTCATGTAGGACCCATTTGAAATTATTAACTTAGTGCTTTGTACCTTGGGTTGCGTTAACTGAGAACGTGAGTATTAAACAATGACCTCACCTGTCCACAGTTGTTTTACTCTGCAGTCTGGACAATGCCCTCTCCACCAGCGTATCCACTCCCTGCTCCAGATGTTGCTTAAGCATCACAATGGCCGTCTGTACCATCTCCACATCTGTGTTCACCAGGTGGACCTCCTTCAGACAGGTGTCAGCATAGTGTGAGTGGAAGAACATCACTACAGCGTCCAGAAAGGCCTCAATACAGATATCAATTGGGACTTCGAATACGCCTGAAATAGAGAAGTACTATTGTACTAATCTACATAATCAGGCACTGTTAATTTGTGATTAACCACTGATTTTAGAACCGATATATTGCGGTGGAATTTGATAGTTTTTGTAGTCATATTAGTCTTAGAATGGGGGTCTACTGTTTGGAATTGAATAACTTATGCTATGCGTTACCCAGTGTTCAATTCAATTTAGATGACATCAATTCATGATTATAGTAGAATTTCATCCTCTAAATAACAGGAGAATATTAAATATAAACATTGTTGGGTTTAAGCAATGATACCAGTAAACACATTTAGTAATCAACACTCGCCCGGTCCATTTCTCCCAATGCTAAAGGTATCCTAAGGGCGAGTATGAATTCATGTCTTTTGTAAACATTTGTTATTTGTATCATTATTCTGGCGAGTATGTTTTAAAGTTAGTTATTATCCCTGTAATCATGGTAACTGAAGCCTAATACTATTAACGAATTATTATTCTATGATGATGTAATTAATAGAAATCAGCGAACATGTTTGAATGTCTTTGTCTGTTAAATGTAATCTTCATACACTGCTAGACTTGTATATTACAGTATACCAACCTGTACTGATGTAAGGGAAGGCCACTGATCTGATCACAAGGTTCTTGTGTGCATAATCAAGACACCTCAGGAATGTGCATGTTAGTCTATTTCCACAACTCTGCTCCATAGACTTGATAAACACTGGCCCGACTGTGTGCATGATGTAGCGAGTTCCATGCAGATCTCCTGCAGTTGTATGCATGACTTGACTGATCTCTAGTGCTCCATTTCGACGAATATATCTCTCACATTCACGCTTCATGTCTCTTCCACAAACCCTTTCTAGTGCACCTGCAACTCCTGCATGATGTTCAAGATTGGGATTTGCAGCATTAACTATGGCATCGGTTTTGGAGTTGATGATATTACCATAGTATACCTTCACAGTAACATCACCATGAAGCTTGAAACTGAATTGAAGGAAATCATCAGCTTGTACGGCATCCTGTCTTCGCTGAATCACTTCTGTTATAGCCACTTTGTCTGGACTATCACCAGACTGACTTACTCCCTTATTTATGTGTGTTCTTGGGCTTGGTATTGGAGACGCCTTTGGATCTCTTGCTTTTGAAGGTTTCTGTCCATACACCCATGCCTCTACATCCTTCAACTCTTTCTTTGGTATCTGCTCCATTTCCTTCAACATGGTTGCATTACGGTCAAACAATGAGCTGGTAAACTCTTCACCGTTACCTCTTTCCCGATACTGAGACAGGTCTAACTGCTGCTCCAGAAATCTATCTCCACCTTCTGCACCAACTGAGTAAGACTTCAATGACGTCTGTTGATTTCTGGAGATTCCCGATGTCTCTGGTGATACAACATGGCCAGATACATTCTCCGACATTGATGACATTCTTGTAAATTCTTTGAAGGTCTTGGAAGCATCAAGATCTCTAGATCCACGTCCTCTCACATCATCTTCGATTGATGTCATCCGGTCAAGTGAGAAACCTTTACCTGTTAACTCCTCAAATCCATTGGCGGCAGTAGAGTGAAGATTGTCGTGTGTGCTACCAAGGGGGACACGAGCTACGCGGGCCTTCTTCTCAGATTCATAAAGCTTGTTTACCGCCGGATCATGTCCATTGACCATCTTGACCATCTTGTGCTGTTGACTAGACTGTCTCTCAAAGAAGTCACTGAGGATTCCTTGTGCCAGCTCAATATCATATATATCACCTGTCATTGTCATGTCACCACTGTCATATTTAGTGATCTTCATTCTCTTATCTGTCATGTCCTTAATCTTCTTCTCACATTCATGATATTCCTCTTCTGACGATAGCAATGCAGCTATATCGTCTTCAAGGTAGACTGTGACACGGGCGAAAATCTGAAACATATGGAAGAGCATAAATCTAATAGTAAAATTTGGTATTATTATACCATGGCAGGGTTTTCCCTAGACCATGATGACTCTCACCAAATGATTTTGAGAGTCATAGCATATTTTTGAGAGTCATTGTCATTATGAAGCAAAGACAATCAAAAATAAATAACAAAAAATATGTCTGCGTGGTTTATGAAGACTTTTACTAAAGTTTTAGATAATTTCTGGGATTGACATTAACTTATTTTCTTGGTTGTCCAATTAGGGCAATTTGGGGGGTCACTTTCACCTGTCCGAAATAGCAATTTACCTGTCCGTGTTTTTTAATAAGTTGCAGAACACCAGTAGAATACATTGGATAGTTTCGTGAATAAAATAGTTATCCTCGCAAAAACGATGATTCAGTAGATGCTATATGTCTGTGGCAGAACCTTATCCCTGACTAGCAAATTGGTGAAATAGAAAGAGGCCGTGATCAGCTGGTGATGGTGTCTGAGTGAGGGCAGCCATTTTGAGCATATATTCTACGACAAGCGTGCTCATTGGTTGAAAGATGGCCGACAGTCAGTAAAACTTCGAAGTATGTGAAGGAAATATCCATTTGCGAGTAAATTAGGTCAGAATATTGGGCTGTCTGGGTAGTTAATGTCGAGGCCTGCACACTTCACATCTACCACAACTGAAATGTAATAACACACTTCACATGTACCACATATGAAATGTAATCACACACTTCACAAGTACCACATCTGAAATGTAATAACACACTTCACATGTACCACATCTGAAATGTGATAACACACTTCACATGTACCACAACCTAAACGTGATAACACACTTCACAAGTACCACATCTGAAATGCAATAACTCACTTCACATGTACCACATCTGAAATGTAATCACACACTTCACAAGTACCACATCTGAAATGTAATAACACACTTCACATGTACCACATATGAAATGTAATAACACACTTCACATGCACTTCACATCTGAAATGTACCTTAAGCAGCGTCTACAGTATCAACATTTCGGCAACATGTTGGGATACATGTTGCGATACATGAATTTAACAATCTCGGTAGCATGTCAGCGAGATGTTGTTGACATGTTGCTAGAAAAAGAGCGGAAAAGTAGGATTTTGGATGAAAACTTTATAAAATCTATGTATTTGACTATGCAACCATATATCTGAAGCGTGGACACATTTCACCAACTATAGGGGAAGATAGGGTAAGCGGTCAGATGTGGTATATGTGATGTTATAAAGTAATTCCGATGCATTGTTGACACTTTTACTTTCATTGAGTTTAATTGCCTGAACATGCACTATTGTTTGGTAGAGAGGATTTGCTTTGTAACAGAAAAATGTGAAGAAAATATTAGACATATGAAGTTATCTAATAATTCTGCATCACGAAATTTACGGAAGAATAGATTTCTCAGATGATTATAGAGGTAATTAGCGATTATCATTTGGAAATGTCAATACCTTTGTAGTGTTAATTTGTTGAAAAAGCAATTGTTGTCATATATTTACGAACCAAGCAACTTTCCCCACCTGAATTTGATATTACCAAGCGACTTTCCCCGTCGTAACATTTTAGGTATAACAGTTTTGGATGATTTAACACATCCTGTGCGGTTTAGTGAATTCTTGAGTATTAGCATGCAACCAAGTGATAAAAACAGTTTCAAATATGTTTTTAAAATGCATTCACCCTGTATAGTTTGGATATATGGAGCGAATTATGTCAATAGTGCGTATTTTTTTTCCGAAAGTAGCTGAGCATTGTGGAAAAACGGTACGGTTCAACTATTTCTGTTTTAAATTCTTAAGTAACCCTAATGTTCCGTAGGCGACATTATTAGACCTGATATGGCCTTAGATCATAATAGTTTTAAGAAAACATTGGCAAATCCATGCCTACCATATTGCAGTAGTGACTTTCCCCGTCTGAAATAGTGACTTTCCCTGGCGGAATCGATACTTCCGCTTGTACACAGTCGCGCCCTACACAAATACTATATTAACTTTAATATTGAGCTCCGACGGAAAGGCTTTGACTTCTCCTTGATGAACCAGACGTTCTGACTTGATCTTGAAAGAATAACGTGAAACTCCTGCTGACAGAAGCAACACTTTATTGCATGCGCACATCACAGAATAACAACAAAACAACAGTTGTAAATTCAACATGAGTCTCGTTCATGTATGTCATGAGGTTGGGGAGTAGGGGTGGGGGGTCGACAACAAAGCACAGACATTGTCAACATACTATAAGGAAAACAGGAATTTACATCATCAATTGCTTGGTTTTCTTTCGTCAACATCAACATTCTTATAAATAATATCTGAAATAACTTTATTGTGACCAGTCCGTAGCTCATTTGGCATGGTTGAATAAACAGCTAGATCAGAAAAATACCTGCATTGAATGTTGTACCAGGCATAATTTGAATATGGGCATAATTTGACTTTATATAATTTTATCAACGGAGAATTTCCAAATGTCTAAAGCAACGATAGAAACTTCCCCTTGATACAAATAACAAATGTTTACAGAAAAAACGTGAATTTCTACTAGCCTTTAGGATACCTTTAACATTGGGCAAAATAGCTTGGGCTAGCAGGCTGGTGCTACAGACTCCAGGTAATGGTCGAGAACTTGCAGACACATTTATTGGAAGAAGAATAATGCCAGATTTCTCAAACTGAGTTCCGTAATCTTGTAGAAATATTCTCGAAAATAAATATCTGCTGGCCTTTAACTAATTTTGCTGAGTATATAATAGGATTCATTGATAGGATTATCCTTGCCAAAATTCATAGACCTTGCCCAGAGATTTTGCAGTTTGCAATTGGACAAGCAGGCCACAGACCAATGTCACAGGTTTTAAAAAACAAAACAAGTCTGCTAAAAAACGAAAATATACTTTTGATTTAGTTTTTTAGAGCACTTTTGAAAAATTAACTGCTTAAAGTTTCAGGCTTTTGATAGATATATACATGTACATTACACATTGTCCTTCATAACAATAACCACAATACATAGCAAGTCTGAATAAATGATAGCCATAATGGAGAATTGTCCTGCCATTTGTTAGCCTGTATCACAGAGATCAGCCACAAGAAGCAAGTATATACTCAATGGCAGTATACCTGTCAATAACAATACAATATTCTCAAAATACATCCATCTACACTGAACAACATGGCCATTGCTAACAGCATTTAAAGGCATTAAACAGCATCACAGTTTGTTGTCATATTTCATTATTTTTACCTGAAATTACGTACATTTGATTTGTCTACATAAAGTATATTGGGCAACAAGCTACATTTTCCACATGTGCCACAATATTTGAATATTTTATGTATTTTTTTTCATCTCACCATTTTAACATGGAGATGATAAGTAAAATATGAGGAGCTGTATTAAAATTATTATAATACTGCTCCTCACATGAAAGAAATCCTCATTCATTCATCGTTGCTGAATAAAAATATGTTTAAATCAAGTAAAATATGAAAATATTGCAAACTAGTGGGAAATGTGGAAAATGTAGCTTGTTGTCTGAAGTACCAGGTACTTGTGTAGAAAAATCAACATGACAAATGTACATATTTTCAAGTAATATACATTTGACCATGAAATACGTCAACAAACATGATTGTATTTATCTAACAAGGACTTGTTATTGTATCCATTAGTCTGGACAAAATATGCTTTCTTTAACAAAATGATAATATAAAAAATCTTAAAGGCATACAGTTGATAGACCTGTATAGGACTTTCCGAGAAGTGTTGTTACCTCCCCTTACAATTTCCAATTGAATTATCTCCTTGCCGTTTCCTAGTAATCCCGGCAATATGGATTCCAATTTCCAACAGTGGTAATTCAATGGATTTTAAACATGATTTTTAGAAAATATGCGTATCACAGCTGGCTAATTATTGTTGGATAAAAACAAGACATTATCAGACATAAAATCTCTGCATTGATATAATGAAGCAAATACAAATACAACCATATTTAGGTTGGGGGGCTGCAGTGGAATTTTGTCTACCATACAGCAGTGGACATTTTTTTAAAAGTACAAACATGATTTTATGTATGCCAAGTGAATGTACTTTGCAAAATAATACTAGTCCAAAATTACCATAAATATCTGTGATAGTATGCCTTTAAATTGCAATTGCAGGAGATAGTCTTAATGACCTAGTTTTATTGCTCTGCGACAAGGACATTATTTAGAATTAGTTTTAATGTACGAAGGTATGAAACATTTAGTAATTCTCATGATGGCATTTCTTCAGATATATAAGTATTCATTTATGACTTCTTACGTTCAAACTTCACTAATTTGTTTTTATAAACTATACATACACATTAGATATGTACTATACTACATTATTGAATAATGAAGTTTGTTAGTTTACCTAGGACATCATCATTATATTACGGTGGTGATTGACCATGTCTTGATTATACTGTGTACATGTATGTTGATGTTTTCGGCATGGGATGTAAGTGTTTTGCTCTTTTCTGGGGTATTGAAGTGAATGAATTCCACAGCATTTCACAGAAACGTCTGTGGGGAAATGAACTGAATATTTACACATAATGTGACCATCAAAATCTTGAAGAAAATATGTAACTATTATATGTATTCTTTTAGGAAAATGTGACCAGATTATTGGGCCATTTTGCAGAAATACTTCCAAGAGTTTAAGCTTACTATTTTGAGTACTGTAGCCTCCTATGTTTATAGAATGTACCAATGAGATCCAGTAAAAACCATACCTATCTCAAATAGTGCTGAAGATAGTCGTATCCAGTGCTTGGTTGCAGTATATTGTTAAGAAATGTAAGTGTTCCAGCAGGGCTTGCACATACCCCATTTTATCCCTGAATGCTCATTTCACTCTACCAACATGTTTATTTGCTTGGTAAACTTCCTTTTCTATTTCACCAAAAGGATTCTTCATAACATGCTTACATTTTCTTCATGCATTACAAGTTGTAAAAGAATGGGACCAAAATGGCAGTTTATTTTTCAGAAGAAAATCTTTTGAATAAGTACGGTAATTACTTTCTTATCTAATTGTAGTCGCGTATGGGTGAAATATTCCTGCTGCAACTTAAAGCAGGAATTCATTCAATCAATCTTGTCTAATTATGCCTATAAATGTAAGATTATAGATATTATTAGGTAAATAATGAGAAATATTAACTTGCCTAACGAGAAATATTAACAGGATAACTTGTCATTGGCATAATCATTGAGAAGATAGTAGCTCGAGATTCCTCTAGCCTTCCCTGCTGACCACGAGACTTTTAATATGGGTATGGTCAAGGGATTTACGATAGCGGATGCTCTATACTCTACCACTGAACACGCCCATATCAAGTGTATCTCATGGTCATCGGGGAAGGCTAGATGAATCTCGAGAAGAAGATAGTCGAGTTAACAAAATAATTATAATTGGAAGCTGATTGTAACTTATTAGTACTGGATAAAGAGCTGTGTATCATGATTTAACTTTGCTAAACACCAACCTCTTCCGAAAAGGATTAGGAGAACCATGCTTGTGCTTCTTGAGATTATTGTCACTGGCTGACCTTGGTAATCCTACTGGAATGTCGAGATGTTCAACAGAGGGTAACCTAAGAAGGGTATGTCTGGAAATCGCGTCGTAACTCCTGGAAATCGTCATTTTCCTGTGCGTTTTCTGCTCGTCTTTGCTGTTAACGTTTAGGAACATGTCGCTGCATCCTAGTCTGAGTTTGGTGTTGGGCGTCAATGGCATCGCACTGAGCATGCTGTTGTCCTCGTGAACAATGATCATGATGCCTAGGTCCTCTTCCTCTTCTTCCTGCTGCCGTTGCAAGTCCTCTGTGGTTTGACCGCCACTTCCAGCAGGGCTCACAGTGATCACAGGACTGCCCAATAATGTATTAATCTCGGCACTGTCTGTGCTCGCCGGGTTTTGTTCGACATTCGACTCCTGAACGGTTTCAGTTTCTCGGTTGGTCTCCGGTTCAAATACGTCATCGCTGTCGTCGTCTTCCAATCTGCTATCGACGAAAGATAATTTGCCATTTTTAATAAGAGGAGATAACTCCACTGCTTCACGTTGGCCTACTTTATTGGAGGCCATCATCCCAGGAAATTCATTTGGTCTGAATAACCTGTTCCCGGACAAAGAGTTACTTTTGTGGATTGAATTCTGCAGGACACTGACAATTTTGCCTGCTTTCATTATAACTACAGAGTTGTCTTGCTGTATAATAGAACTGCCGTTGCCGTGTTTCGGGGCACTTCTCATCAACTGTGTGAGAGATTTTTCCCGTTTGAATTTCACCTTGACATTGTTTTTGAGGTGACTGTTTAGACTGGTGGTGGAGTGGTACACAAACTCGTCCGGAGTTGATGGAGTCCGAGGGATACTCCGAGTCCCAGAGAAAAAGGACGACATTCGACGAAACAACACCATTCCATCATCGGTCAACAGGTCTGGAACAAGGAAATACATAGTCAGAATATTGAATTGCTACACCGGAATGAATTTATATACTAGCCTTGGTATTTTAAAATAATATCCACCACGTTATATTTCAACAATGTTAATTACTATAACTAATAAATATGAAATATTTTATAGCTTTATGTATCTCATTCATGGTTAAATTATAAATAAAATTATTTTTAATAAAAATTGAATTGTATAATTCCATGAGTAATTTATTAAAATATTTTATACATATTGTCTAATATTAAATGTGTATGGCAAACAAAGCTGTTGGTAGGGTAGGGTAGGAAAAGGTAATGCTTTCAAAATTAAAAATAAAAGTAAAATTAAGGAAGAGAAATAATCCCATTGTAGTATTGGTAATGAATTATACGAAAGAAAAAGTAAACTGAGTAGAAGGGGAAACAAATGTTTCAAATTGAATATAATTCAAGTAAAGTGCACAAAACATTCCACAGACTGGTACGATAAATCTTACTACGGTGGACAATTACACGTCATTCTAATTCTTGCAAAACTAATGTGACGAGAACCTAAACGACTAATATACGTCACATGCAAAGTTTGTGATTTGAAGAACTGGAAAAAAAATTAATTAAAAGAATGCAGATACAAAACAGACTGGAATAGACAAAAATATGATATGATGTTCTTAAAACTAAACATTTCTATCAAGTAGGATGCATACAATGTACAACAATACAAATTATTTTCAGATGCGTGTATTGATATCTGGAATACAAAGATGCTATATTCTGACATTGACATTACATATTTTCATTCACATAGATATGATACACATCGCATATATAATGAATGTAGTTGAATAAAAACATGACATGGCTACAATTCTGATATGTATTTCTGACACCAGTAACTTCAAGAGATCCAGAAGCTCAACCAGAACATCATACAATTGCTCACGTATACTCATCAACAAGCAAACTTGACTAGGACAACTAGATCTCCCAGATATCCTATATATTAACTTTAGGGAATCTCCAGTTGCCTGGAGAGGGTTAATGATATTTGCTCATGCAATAAGCAGGATTTTCCAAAATTATATTTTCAATATTGAATTTACATTCAAGATGAAACAATGTTGTCTTCAAAAGAAGACACAAATTCGTACACAGAACAGTAAATAAATCGCTGAAACAATCTAACATATTAAAACTGTCAAATACTCCCACACATGCACCAGTGTTTCCTACGAAGACACGTATCATAAATATTTACATCCCGTGCTATACACAACTATGCAATTCAATTTATTCTCTAAACATTATCATGATCTACACACCTGACGCAGCCAACACAGCATTGGCGTGAAAGCGTGATATTTTGACAAGCTCGGCCGTTGTAATGCGAAATTGATTACCATTTCCAGTTTCAATATGGAGTTAATTTTGGTGCTGGTATTCAACATATGGCTAGTGATGATAACATTCACCAATAGGGTTTATTTATCCTGGTACTGTTATTAACATGGAAGGAAGGTAGGATTCCATTAGCACAGTATCACGTGAATGTACATGAAATGTGGTGTTCTTTGAAGGTTAAATCAACCTGCGTAATGTACTTGGTGAATACTTTTGATGGTCGATATTGTATAAAATTAAACTTGTGATCTTATCCAATATACCAGATATCAAAATGCTGTCAATTACTGTTGATTGTATAATACCAATTTGTCAGACTGCATTTTATAATGTAGTTAGAAGTTATTGTGCATGTGTGTGTGTGTGTGTGTGTGTGTGTGTGTGTGTGTGTGTGTGCGTGTGTGCGTGTGCGTGCTGTTTATTGCCAGTGTCAGCGTAACCATATATACTAATAATAATATACACAATTTAATATATATTTTTTACATATATTTTAAAGAATATACCATGGCATTAAACAAGTGTGTATGTATGTTATTATAATGGCAGTAAAACAGCACAGTAGACAGTGCATAACACTACAACATGGAAAGTTCAGAGTTTGAATCCTGCCATGTTTTAGTATCTTCTGTTAAAAAATCCTGTCTACAGTGAATGATGAAATATCAGAAAGTCATCATGATGTCTTGCAGAAAGGAAGTAGGAAGCTAAATTTACCTCAGACTTTACTCAGTATAACTTTCACATGCTTTCCAGGGAATTTTAAGTGGATTTAATCTTGGCTTTAATGCTAATTGAGAATAAACACTTCCAACTAACATCGTCCACAAGTATAAAAATAGCGAAGCTAGGTTTTCTCACTTCAAAGATGTGTTACCATGTCAGTCTCTACTTTCACAGCTTGCTTCTTTATCACAGCTTTCGCTGATTGTTCAACCACTTTTCCCACTATACAAAACAGCTTTTCTACTGGAAAATATGATCTTAGAGAATCAGCTTTGGCAGTTGTGCAATTTGAGCCGAGACCAATTTCCGTAACACCAAAATGATACTTGAATGATCTAGGAATCCGACCACCAGTATTTAATGGACACTTATTACATGTAATGAATGTGAAAGGGTCAATGACGATGGCGTTATTAGTGTGTTTAGATGGCATGAGCACCAAACACCAGGACGAGTGGTAATAACGTTGCCGTAGGAATGTTTACGAGCCCTACTAATCCAATTTACGAGAAAACGTACTTGTCGGAGTGCTATTCCGTCTGAAGAACTTTCCTGTCTGTGAGTGCTTAAAATATCATACTCTCCTGGAATTCTATCAAGCATGAAAAGACGTTGCAGGGAGGGTGTAGATTTATTGCCAGTATGTTGGACAGGAAATATATATTAAACTTTTCATGCTAGTGTCGAATAAATACTGACTCATTGCAATTTTGATAGAAAAACTATATTTCAGTGTAAAGTTTCTTTTGTCCCTCAGTATATATTTAATTTTTCACTAAGAATGCTGGTGTTGCATATTATGCTGATTCATTGCAATTTTGATAGAAAAACTCATATTTCAGTGTAAAGGTGCATACAGACCGAACGCGGGAACCACTGCGGTCCCTGCTGCGTTTCCCACGCACAGATCACATCTTATGAAAATGCACAAACTATCCACAACTAAACCGTGTGGTAAACCGTATTGCATTACGGTTTAGGTGTGGACATGTAGATCATGCATTTTAGTAAGAAATGATCTGTCCGGGGACTGCAGCGGTTCCCGCGTTAGGTCTGTATGCACCTTTAGGCTGTTTTTGTCCCTCAGAATATATTACATTTTTCACTAATATAAGAACACTGGTTGTTGATGTTTCTGCCTCAACTAAAAAGGTGCATTACCTGGCAGTGCAGATGAGATTTGGTTAGACACGATCTCGCAGAATGTTATTATACAGTATGGTGGATTTCATCAGGATTTCAGGTACGTCGGGCATATAGTTAAAGGCCAGAGCACTGTACATGTTAGCGATGTATCTCAACAACATTCCTGTCTAATTAACACCTTGTCAAATTTTCAATAGATTTTCCAGGCATGTCGACCAAGGAGCTATTCTTCGAAACTGAATTTGTAAAAGTAATTATGGTATTCATGCAACAGGTGTAATGTTATTGTCATTATTACTGAGCTAGCTTAGTTGTTTATTGTGTGTAGGATGTATATCTATAGACATATTAGTCTTGTATCCAGGTAGCGTTACCCCTCGGGGTATCACACAATCAGAGTTATCCATATGGAAGCATTAACTGACTATGATGTCCACATGAGGTGAATTAAATGAGATGAGATGGATATTCATAGAATCACTGAAATTACAACAATTGTAGCATCACAGTAAAACAGGGAAATCAGTAGGGCTCAAGGGCTAAAAATGTGGAAAATGGAATTAAATCTGATTCCAACATGGACTGAAATGAAAGATTTGTAAACACCAGGTTCAGATGGACACTGAGTTATAAAAAAAATGGATACTCCCCAGGGAGTTGAGAAGGTAAAAGGCGAACACACTGATCCGTTGACCAGGATAATGATGTAGCACTATGAGCTCGCTTTTGAGCGTGGATTTAGTTGGCAACAATATAAATGCACACATTATTATTAATACTACTACTACTATTATTATTAAATTATATTCAACACAGTTATATCCTAAATTGAGGACAATGAAATTATGAATTTTTACCATATTTTTAGGTTGCTATGCCCAAATAATTAAATGTAACCATACCCTGGCAATATGATGAGTTGTTCTGAAGGTCAGTACACAACTTCTTACAAGGCAAAGACGTGTTAGAGTAATATAAAATTCTTTTCCACACCTTGCACCAATGATGGAAACTCGCAATAAAATTACCCAGCCATTTAATGCCAAGTTTTCACTAAGAAATAAAAATTGAAAAAGTCTGGATAAGTTTAAAAGTTACCAGGTTCTGGTGCGCAGTTAGGCATGCAGTAACTTCAAACTGCCTTCTCATATTGATCCATACCAATAACGTATATCGCACACTGAGATGAAACTGGCTATAACATGGATCTTCTTGAGGAAAAGTTACAAGTACTAATTAATGGCAAATGTAAATAAGACATTAGCTCTGCAGAATCAATCCAACATGTCGCAAAAAAAGTCTCTGAAAATCAACGTATGAAAAAAAAAGAAGAATTGAAAACGATTATTGCAGCATGAGTCTAATTGAGTAATTATATACAGTAAGGCAATTGGATGGTATGGGGGTATCATTTCTCAAAGCTCTCATATCCAGTGATCCATCTAAAAACAGTTCTCTTTAACCCTCTCCCTGCTGAAGGCGATTTAAGTTGCCCGATCACATGCAGAAATAGAACACTTTGATTTTATTCAGCAGGGAGAAGGTTAAGCGAGCACATGACTAACCACCTTTGAGCAGACATTTTCTGGATAATGGCGCTATATAAATCATGTAACTTTATATCCACTATGAGATCATAATGCTCTCGTAAGTGCACGATCACTATGTATTAAGAGATGGCTACGAGAGTCCTTATGGTCTCGTAGTAGATGTGAGAGCTTCGAGAAACGATACCCATGGCGGTAATGGTGATGGTGGTTCATGGGGGTGGTGCAGGTCTGCTGGTGGTTGTGGTGAGAGTGGGGGTAGTGGTAACATTGGTGGTGGTGGTGGCCTATACATCAATGGTGCATAAAGGCTATACAGGGATGATCAAGGTGTTAAGCATGTGGAACATGCACCACTCAAAGGTGATTGGCGCTGATTAACAATTAATGTTCACTTCTCCTTGACCCTAATCACTAATCATGCAAAGTGAAGGACAAGACACGGGCATGAGGGCTAATAGTGGACATGTATCAACAAAACGAATGTCTCAAGACATGGACGTTCATACTTTTTGTTGCCAGGAGATACTGTTTGCACAACACTATACTGTTACTGATACATAAACAGAACATGCCTCTAATATAAACTAGTCATTACAACATTTAGGAGTTTATCATAGTCTGTATTTTAATTTCAAATAACAAATTTAAAAACAATATTTACTGGTATTGGAAAAACTGTACATACATGTTTGGTAATAATGTTTAACAATTTCAGTAGTAATTCCTTTTCAAATTGATTTTGTTGGAAATTCATTCACCCTTTGCTAAAGATGAAATCATATTTGAAATGAAAAAAGAAAAAAAAAGGCAACAACTCTGAGATGTCAACCTAATGATTCACATATGTCTTTGCAAGATTATTCTTATTCTCACAAGATAAGGGTCATATATCTGCCAGTCTAATCGAATAATTGTTTAATAATATTTCTATCTAGAGCATGCCATAAAATTCCTTCATAAAATTGACCTATCTCTTTACCATGCCAAAGTCAATCAAAATACTAAGTTTGAATATCACCTGTCAAATTGTATCCACATGCATAAAATAAGTGTTTTATTAGATTAATAGATTAGTAAGTACATGTGCCGACACTTCTACTGGCAGGGGGAGACAATCCTTCATGAATTGGCGTATGGTTCAAGCTTATTTATAGGGATGTGCAGCAAGAATATGTGGACCGTGCCAGCTAGCACATACTTGCAGACAAAACATGCTGCATTACAAATAATACAGCCCAAATAATGGATATACATGTATATACACCTTGCAAAGCCAAGACAGTGCTTGCAGACAAAGTAAGGAGCTACGACTGGTGTTTTTCTTGCAACTCTGTGGGCGCATCCTTCACCTGCACTGCGGGGAGCTCTGAAAAAGGGTGGGCTTGTTACCATAGCGATACGTTTTCTAATAGGATAGTTCATGCAAAAAGCCCACATATTGAAACGCCATTGCAAGTTTAATGGATCTGAAATATCCTGAAAAAGATTTGTTTTAATGGTTGCATATATCATTTTCATCATCATCATCATCATCATCATCATCATCATCGGCATCATCATCATCATCATCATCATCATCATCATCATCATCATCATCATCATCATCATCGGCATCATCATCATCATCATCGGCATCATCATCATCATTTTGGAACAGTAGCTATACACCCGCATAATACTAGCTGAGAACTAATTTTAATAAATATTATAATTCATAACATAGCCTCAAACAATCATCTCAACAAGTGGTCACCTCAATTCTGTACACTATCCAATCAGTGATCACCAGCAATGATTACCTCAACATGCTCTACAGTATAATATC
>JAUTBV010096448.1:0-16922 GCA_032361325.1 Lepetodrilus fucensis
TGCCCTAAACTGACAAGTCGTGATATTAGTGAAAGATTCTAGAAAGCGACTTTAAACCCCAATACAAAAAAAACAACAAAAAAACAATAATGTCCAAAACACATTGTGTGACCTTTGCCACTGTCACCATTAATGTTCTGTGGTCTGTCCCACAGAACAATGGTAGCGCTATGCCTGGGTTGTGGAATTGGAACACGATTGTGCACCTGTTTCCATGGTTTCCAACAATGTCCAAGCGCATTCATTGCGGGTACCTCATTGCGTGCCTGTTGCCATGGCCGTTAATGAAGTCTTTGAATTGCTTCATCACTTCATGCCAGCTGAAGGACTTTTACACAGAATTCGAAAAGAAGTTGAATGTATGAAATTGATAAAATAAAACCTGTTTCTGAAACCTACTACCGTAAATACAGTGCGATAGTCATGTCCTGTATTAGTGGGGGTACTTAGTACTAGCATTATCATAAATGTGTCGAGTACTACAGTTTGGGAACGGATTTATCGTGACATATGGGGGTGAACATAATAAAGTAATAAACAAAACAAAATATGTAATGAGTTAGGATACAAGAGTGTAGTAATTTGTCAATTTGCTGTAAAGTCTTTGAATTACATGTGTCACAATGACTTATATAAATTCAAATTTGCATGATGTTTTGATGAACAGACATGTGAAGATTACTTTTTATTAATGCTTACCTCGGATAGTGACAGACTTGAGTATGTTACATTCCATGTAGGATTGTAAGTAAACACTGTTATCATGGTTATTGTCTAATCTATGAGGGTGATTAGTCTGATTTCGAAGCAATAATATTCTAGATGTTTTTAATTGGTAACTGTCAAGTAATGATATTTTGTACAGGGCCAATTGTTAGTCACAAAGATCTGCCTTGGTATTTATTTACTCTGTTGAAATTCTTCTATTAAAAGATTAGTTTGACTGGACTAATTTTGTATAATGATAGGACTAACTCGGTCATTTGACAAATACGTACTCCAGAGATGAGTTGGTTCAGACTAGGATCATGTAATATACATTGCATTTAATGTCATTGTAATGATTGTTGAACTTTATATCAGACGTATACTTAAACATGCTTAAGATCAGCAGTAGCTATTGGGGATGGGACTGTTAACATTTACTATTATGGAGCCTGAGAGCCATTGGAAAACAAAAGCATTATTAGTATTACCAGAGGTTAAGTATATTTATGTCTAGCCAAAGTTTTGTTAGTGTCAGCTGTTGAAAGAGTATTACATTTGTCAAAAGTGATCATCAACAATACTGTAGAGCATCTTAGATCAAATAATAATGAACTTGTGACTTATAGGATTTCTAAGCATACCTATATTTGTTATTTGTTTATTAACTCTCTCCATGCTGGAGGCACTTACAGATGCCATAGAGAGCACTTGACACCAGCGGCTTGTGCCTTATCCAGCACAGAGAGGGTTAAAATAATTACAAAATATTTAGTTATAATTATATGACTATGGGTTGGGGTACTTAACCCAAATACCCAAGCATTTGACATATTCTACTATAGCAATGTCCCACCCATGGTACTAGACGTATGCTATACACTACATATTAAGAGTTATTATGGAGCATGTATGTAAAACTTGCATTCTTGTCAAAAGTGAATTTCCTTATCAATAGGATTTTGTCCCCTTTACTAATGTGAGGTTAATTAATCACTGTATTTTATGTCAGATTGTGCTGGAACAATAAAATGTGTGTATTCATGGAATATTGAAGTCAATGTTTATACCACATACATATTTCTTCGATTAAAAACCCCTCCAACAAATCTAGAGTGGCTTTCATTGCATGGGCTTTCAACTGGCAACTCCAGACCAAACTTTACCATTAACTATCTCTTGGATTACCTTTACATGTCGATAACACTATTTTTTTTTCATACAATGTGAAGCTATTTGCACTGTAAGAGCATAGTACCAAACATGGCGAACACATCAGAATAATTGCTTTGTATTTTGAACTACATTACATTTTTTTAATATACACTGTGCAATAATATACCCAGTAGTTATACATATACATATACATATACATATACATATACATATACATATACATATACATATACATATATATATATGTGTATAAAGGTATATTGGAATAGAAAGTGTGTATTTCCATGGTAGGTATAGGTGGTAGCGCAATGGTAGAACGTTGGGACTTTTGGAGTAAAAAATGTACACAACATCAATCAATGTTCGCGAAAATTGCCTTTCCCACCGCAGACTAGGGTGGAAATGTAGTTATCAACCTTGTTCTGTCAGTACCAGTCGGTACTCGCAGGTTTACTGAAACATTCAGGCTACCAATGTGGGTTTCACCAGCCCTAAACTGACAAGCCTTGATACTCCAAACAGGCTTATGATAGGGGCGACACTGTAAGTGAAATACTATTGATCATGGCTATGTATGATCCGGTTACATGGTAACTCGTTTCCTTTATTTTAGTCTTTTCTGCTGACCACGAGAGACTACAGTATATATGAGTATCAATGCAAAGCAAAGGAATCATAAGCTTGTTAAATGGTTATTATGATTGTGGTTTCTGTTGAGAAATATCAATTTTACCATCGATAATGACTGGTTTCAGTGTACAGTATTAGGCCATTTAATTAAAACGCGACGGGAATACTAATATTTAGCTCAATGCCAATGGGCGAATTGATCGATCCAAGACTTGGGTTTGCATTACATTTAGTGACCCTTCTCAAGATTTCATTAATGCAAAGTTAATGATGCTCTCGTAAAATATTAGGACGTTTCCTCTGAAAAATTGTAGATATGAATATTATCCTACTTGTAAGACACCAGCAAATAGAAACAAGTACTATAATAGCAAACACAAATCAAACTAATATTTGTGATAAAATCCTGTATGTTAAAAACCATATATTCTCTAGTGTTCTTTGCGTGTGTGCTAGTTACCTAACCATATATACTAATTAAGAATGGAATCGTCTTACACTGATCAACCATGTGTTACAGTCTGCACAATACTTCAACTGCCAGACACTACGGCATACGATACAACAATTTAACAAAGCTGTAAATTGGTTCATATGATATCTTGCGATACTATCCAAATGTTTCCTGTTGGGAGAAAAAAAACCCCACCTATAAAACTATCTGACAGGTTTATCTCTCCTCTTTCAAAGTAATCGTAGATCATTCATGATATCATGGACATTACATTGGGCTATTCGTGGTATAGGGTATTGAAATACCTCGACCACACAACGACAAGATTAGCTCAAAATGCAAACACGTACCCACCCTCGTTACTAGAACTACTACTACATACAAGTAACACTCATTTGAACCCTGTTGCATTTATTTTTGGTAAATCATGTAAACATTGATATTCCAACATTGGGTTATGATGAAATCGGATGGATATATTGGAAACTACTAGATGGAGAAAGTGACTGTATGACTTGGATACATGACGAATACAGGTAGTTTCCTCACCCTCTGACATATTGAACAGAAATAATGGCGAAATACGTTCTCTTAGAATTTATTACCACCTTGAACATTATTTTGTAAATAATTTTGTGACTATAATTCCAATTATTGTGTGAAATAATTGTTGCAAATTCCTTGTATGAAATGTGATACAAACATTAAATGCATATAGATTATCACTTAGTTCTCGGGTATATCTGAATAGTTGTTACTGCAATGAACAACTGCACAATGCACAACCATTTATAAATAGTTGAAATAAAATTGCAGACAACTCGTATGCACATATAAATTAGACACAGATAGACACAGACAGACGTAGACACAGACACAGACATATACACAGACACACACACACACACCGACACACACATACACACACACACACACACACAGACGTTATGGGTCCAATTAGTCTCGTAATCCATGGCCAAGTTTATATGCAGATGTCTGGGTTACTAAATAGTCAATACTATTGGTATGCTATATTTAAATTCATGGCGTTAGGTATATAGTTGACTACCTCGCTGGACTCAAGCAGATTACAATAAACTTGTCGCCAAGAATAACAGATGAATTTACAATAATATTATACATGTACTTTTCACATGGCTTTAATTTTTCTACCAGTATTGCTCTCTCACTCTCTCTCTCCCTCCCCTCTCTCTCTCTCCCCTCTCTCTCCCCCCTCTATCTCTCTCTCCCCCCTCTCTCTCTCTCTCTCTCTCTCTCTCTCTCTCTTTCTCTCGCTCTACGTTCTGGACAGAAGATACAGGTCATGCTCATATTATCTTGTTTGTGAATGATTTGGACAAATGCATTTACTTGGATGTTTTTTAAAGATATATCAGATGACTTTCCTAACATCTAATTATAAAGTTTCCCCATTAATCAAAACCGGATACATTTACAACACAAGATCTCATGACCGTAAGCTATTTAATTATTTACTCCATTTGAACAATATGCTAAATTATTTATGTCCAATCCAGGGCCTGTATTCTCGAAAATTCGTAAGTCATAAGAAATTCGTAAGTCATAACTGTGTTTCTGCTAAGTTCTTAGCTAAGAAGTTTCGAAATACCAATGATCTTCAATTATCCATGTATGCTTACTACTGGTGTTTCCTCCCACATTATACAGACTTGAAGTGGTCCTCCCCACACTACAACTCTGTGAACTATGTCCTCATGGGACTCAGTCTGGTCCTTCTGGTCGCCATTGTCATCGGAGTCGTCGTCATCTGCGTCAGAGAGATGGCCATGACGCCCAGTAGGAGCAGGACTTCCGGGACTTCGGTGGCACTTCCGGTGGCACTTCCGGTGGGACCGACTTCGTCCTTCCTGGTTATGGAGGACTTTGATCAGTGTCGGGAGGGCGAGATGCCCCGGGTGCAGTCTTTTGTGGAGCCAGCACGGCCAACAAAATCATCTTCTCTACGTAGTCAGAAACGTTCGTCGTTCCTTTTAGGAAACCGCCCAACATAGTAGCCTACAGTGTACCAGAGGTGAAGGAACAAGTCTACATGGACCAACACCAATTTATTAATTTACTGTATATATATTTAAAACATATGTTAATGATAAAAACAATATGAAAAACTGTCTTTGTATATTGTCATGTTATTTTATTAATTTACTGTGTGTGTGTGTGTGTGTGTGTGTGTGTGTGTGTGTGTGTGTGTGTGTGATAATATATGTGTTTTTTTATGTCAATTTATTTTTGAAATATATATATATATATATATATATATATATATATATATATAGTGACCAGTCCCTTGTAATATGTCACTTTCCAATACCACTCGAGCTCCAAGTATCCGGTGATATGAACGAGTTGATTGACTGGTGAATATACCTGTATACTTAATTGTTATATTTTAATATTGCACTTCTGGCATATAACTAGTAATGCACATTTTCAAAATACAAATTCTTACCATTGCAAAAACCAACAATCAATCATTACTTATACCAACTTTGTACCCACCGATAACAATTTATTTACGAAAGAGAAATAATCTGAACGAAGAACACAGTCGTGGGTAAGTTTGTTTGCAGTGAAACATGAATAGTAATAGCAAATATGTACATGGGTCACAACAAAAGTTGATATCCATTCCATGCGGGATTCGATCGTAGATCCTTTGAGTTCGTCTAGTTTGCAACCGTTGCATTTGGGTAATGGAACATGAGCAACAACAACAATATTAACAACAGCAACAACAACAGCAGCAACAACAACATATGTCAGACAGTGCATTCAAATAGTAAGCTCTTTTCTCTACCAGTGTTTGTACAAAATCATACTTAATTATTTTTGTATTATTACTGTATTAAGTATATGTACATTACAATGTATGCTGTATACCACTGTGAGTGCTTTAAACTAATAAAACTTGAACTCGATGGCGACCTTCCAGCCTACTCAATCTGGCGAACAATACCATAATCATGATAATAATTATACGAAGCATATCACAAGACTCCTGAGACTATCGCGCTAGAAAACAATAACACATAATAGGCCTACATGTGTTTAACACTATAGCTACCAGACCGATGAGGCAGACTTCCAACATATCTGCAAAGTACGTAGATGACCAATTAACATATTGTATATTAACACAGTCGATACTCGTCTGGGTGCCCTTACACGAAACCCTTCCAAGAAGAGACCACAGCGTTCAGCGAGTTGATTGCATACGAGACTGCCTCTTTGTGGATACGAGAACTTCTTGAAAAGTTGCCCTTGTAGAAATGAAGCCTGTTATATGTTATATGTTTTTTTTTATATGTTTTTTTGTTATATGTTATATGGTTTTATTTAAAGCATATTGTTATTCAAAAGAAAATGAATGAGGATTGGTAATCAAGTTGTAAAGCTTATTTTACTAGGACTCTTTGAAACACATTATATTTACAAGAATAGTCTGGGTGCCATTTCACGAAGCTTTCGTATTCACCAAGAAGCGACCATTCAGCTGGATACGGGAAGTTGAGAATAGTCTAGAGTAGGTCTAGTTTCTATACCAATGTGACAGCAGATGACGATACGGACGTAAAGCAGGTACAAAGTACGACACCTTCCAAATAAAAGAAAATAGTATAATTATCTTCTTAATTTATTTGAAATTTAAACTGTTTACCTATAATGTATCGCTTCATTGTCGCATTATCTCTTTATTGACGCAATCCTGTTGTATTTATGTCCCTTGACTTCTTACGCGTGCAGCCGAGTTCGGATAAAGGATTTTCAATTACCCCCGCTATAATTTAATTTAAAGTTCAAATGCTGTCACTATTATCAGATTATGTATAGCGGCGGGTAATACAAATAACATAATGACTGGAACCGTCGACATCAAGGGTGTTCCGTTGCCACATTTCGTAACTACTGCAGAATATCCATGCCTTCAGTGTACTTTCAATTTGTGTGGATCCATGGATGCAAGAAAATCTGTCTTTCTTTTAAAAGTTGTGATTTTATAATTACATTTGGCTCGTTTACAACAAATCTGTTGAATCCTGCTGTCATTCAATGGGAAGTGTAAACTTGATTAAGCATGGAAGTTTAGGATTTTTACATTTATATGTTGGACATGTCAAATGAGGAAAAAGCGAGATGATTTCAATTTAAAGTCTGCAAACACTGCTTGTAGCAAACGAATGTCAGAAGTCATCAGAAAGGCAATAAATGCCAATCCAAGTTGGCGTGAAGTTGAGAATCTTTCCGGATTTGATTAAAGTCAACTCAATTCACGTGTGTTTATTGAGACTCGGATGCCAGAACCGATAGTACCTTTTCAAGAGACGACCAGTCCACTTTGGCCAGAGGGAACTCGGGCATGTAGATCGATTATGGTTTAAAGGCTTGGTCGACAGTACGCTGGTGGTTATTTAGATGAAGACAAGAGGAACTCTCCCGGACGAGTCTACTCTGGCATCGGTTAGGTTGGCTAATAATTGATTGGGCCGTACCACCGTACAAATCTTGAGGGAACACAAGCTATTGATTTTGGTTTCAGCACGCTTCTACCTTCTTGAAGACTCTGGCTGGGTGATGAGCGAGCGATAGGACAGTAGAAAGTGGTCGAACGCTCAGTCTGGATCAATCTTTCAGAAGCAACAAGGGCGATCTACTTCTATTCGTGGAATGTATTCCGAAGGGCAATCAGGCCTGGATTGTCGGTCGTCAGCCGAAGCAAGACGATTCCATTCCATGTAAACACTAATACACTCCGATTTCTAGCCCGCAGGGTTAGATGAAGTCCCATTACGCTTTGCGCGTGGTTTGTTGGTGCCTAGCAGACGACCATTAACGTTGCAGACGACAAAACTCCATGGGGATGCAGAACTGAGAAGGCTGTGGATCATTAGGTAGGTAAGAAATATGTCTATGCCACTTACCAATGACGTCCATACTTGTGTGTGCTATGTTGTAAGTCGTCTTCTGTATGTGATGTTGTACCGAGGGACAACAGCAGACGACATTGGGTTTAGTCGGAAGAGATGTGCATGTCGATAGTACCTGAAGATGATGTATGGACAGCACGTGACATTGCTGTCAAACTTGGTCGGAAATCTGATAATATCCTATGATGAATGACATTTTGTTTCGTCTGAGGAGGTTTGCATGTAGTATGAACTTTGAGATGCTGTATAGATACAACATGGAAATCGCTGTCAAAATCGTCATTGATCTGATAATAATTCTCTCATATCTCATCCCCGGATCAAAAATGCATCAAATAACTTAATTGGACGAGTTTGGTATGATGCATAGTCTACACAAGATAGACGAAACCGAGACAAAAATCTAATTGATAACAATAATCAGAGGCTATTGGACAACAGTATTCAATTACAGAATTTCTGCGGTCTTGAGTTGGTTGGTAACACTATACAGTATATGTATTGATCAACAGTTTGTTATGACAACATCCCGAGGGTATAACTGGAAACGAACGATGGACATGCAATTAGAACCATATTGGTTCCAGATACACTACTTATGTAATTCAAATAATATAATAATAATTATCGCTATTGACACATTATATTGGATTTATTCCATTATTGGTAACATTATTGATGGACAATCACTTTATATGAAATTTACTAAATATTTATTCTGGATTGGAATTCATGTAGTAGTGGTCCTATGCACACACTTTATGCAATTCATGTAATACTGGTGCTATACATACTCATCATGGCATCAATATGCATCATAAACCGACTATTCAACAGATAATGATAGATACAATGCTAATTGAAATGACGCTATAGAAATGCCTGTCAATATCCATTCATTGTTTACATTTAATGCATAAAATATTTCAAACATATTGCGATATTTCATAACAAAACAGCTTGTATTGTCATCGATATGGATTCCATACGATCCACGTCGTTCAAAAACAATATCATCATGATGAAATACGGAAGTAGACGACAGGCCATCAACTCCTGTATATCACTCTTACGAAATTATCACATTGGCTACGATTCTGGAAATGTAAAGACGGCTGCTGCTGAGCTGGTAGCAGTGATGCATGAGGCGACAATATGCTGCTTGGAGGGCCCGCGATAAATCGAATCTATCACGCCGTAATACTTCCAAACGTTGCCGAGATCTTGAGTTCATTAGAGGCTGGCCCGGCAACCTTATACGTAATCAGATCCGACAACACCGCACTGCTGCTGTCATCAATACAGAAACCTATCACAATACCAGCTTCTTCCAAGCTTCTGGCGGTAATAGAAGTAAGAGCAATATTGGTTCAAACATGTTCTTGCATACTGGATTTCATTTTTGTGTGTGTGTGTGACTCTGTGTGTGTGTATGTGTGTGTGTATGTGTGTGTGTGTGTGTGTGTGTGTGTGTGTGTATGTGTGTGTGTGTGTGTGTGTGTGTGTCGTATAGGAAAACCAAGAATATATTGTTTGTCTGGTGCGAGCGTGATTTTGGCCTATTTCTAATCACTATGCAGTGCAGGTATTGCGATCTCAGCGTCTGTGATTGACTGAATGACACATTGCTTTGAACTTGCTGTCGTCTGTTGATGAACTATACGTCATTGGGATGCAGCCAACGACAGAACACTGCAGCCAACGCTTTCTATTCTGGCCAGTTTCTTTGGGATAGTTACCGTAACGTTAACATAGTTGATTGAAGACGGTGACCGTTGCTTCATAATCTAGATTTAATAATATATATTCTAGTCAGTTTCTTAGGCATAGTTACCGTAACACTAGTATCGTTGATTGACGACGGTGACCGATGTTTCATATCTATATTTTATCATACATTCTGGTCAGTTTCATGGGAATATTATTACCATAACGTTAGCATCGTTGATTGACGACGTTGACCTTTGCTTCGTATCAAGATATTATCATACATTCTGGTCATAAGTTTCTTTGGTATAGTTACCGTAACATTAGCATCGGTGATAGACGGCGGGGACCATTATAACTTTATACCGGGTATCTAGATTTTGGATTATTTTGTAACCAATTGGAAACACAATATTATGAGAATATTGTTTGGCTATTATTTACACACCATTCATATACTATAAATACTAAATAGTATGAGCACACTCCAGTTCCTTGTCTGAAGACAATTCAGCGGAGCGAGTAGGTACTGCCTACGTAATACTTTGCTTTACCAGCTCTTTACTATGCGAACACATGGTTTGTCAAATGCAGGCCTGCCCGATCTCGTTCATTATTATTACAGAACATGCATTTATGCCAACATAATATGTACAAAGCAATGCTGGTTCATACACTACTCTATCTGTGCCACACTGTGCCACGTTGTCCCTCTAGTACATCCGCCAATCTAACCTAGATAATAGGTATACACCACCGCAGTTTGTTTGCTAGCACTTCTGTTCCTAGTATCGATTCCTTGGATTACACAAACCTCTGTGTGGCTCCAATAGGTCAACTACTATTACGGATATGAAGCTTGACTAAGCGGAAGTAGGATGTGATCTCCTCTGATTAAGCATGCGTCGCTAATTGCGCTACTTCCGGTGTTGCGCGAATCCTCCAAAACTTACAAAAATAACATAAACTCCCATTATCGTCAATTTGACAATGTTTCTAATTATCGCATTGGCCCAGATAAAGCATGTGCATTATGGTTCGTGTGTTATTGAGTGAGAATTGAGTAATATACATGTTTTGGAAGCGACCGGATATTACAATTCATACCACCAGACCGCGGAGACATAATTTGTGGAAGTTTTTATTGATTAATGTGTACTTTAGCGGTCAATGTTCCAATGTTGATCTGGTGGAAGTGGATTTTGACTAACAAGGGCCAATGAGCTTAGGACTTGCCGATTCAATCCCATTATGTCATGTATGAATTGAGCTTTCAATCCTCCAATTAATTAAGCTGACATGTACAGTTGTTCTGATAAATCCTTTTAGAAATTAAAATCTATGCTTTCATATTCCTTTGCCCCATCGGCTTCAACCTTGGGCATACAAGTACATTGTTCTTTACCGGTGACACTTGATGTTAGCCATGGTCAATAAATGGTATCATAATTTAGTTACAGGCATTGTCTCACGGTACGAAAAGTACTGGTAGACATATAGCTCTTCAATATATTGGTATAAAGTTACCAACGTATAAAGTAATATGCATGTATGAAATTATACACGGCAAATAAAATAAATGAAAACCAATAAAACCTTCCACGTATACGATGTATTTATAATATCCTTGTGATTATATAAATATAGCAGATCCCTGGCTTTTCACGCCTCAGCTAAATGTACATCGACAGAACTTTATGCAATATACAACAAGGTTCTATTCTGACGCATTAAAGTTATATTACAATATATTATATTATTAATAAGCTTCATTATCAAAATCCAATATGGTTCCATTTACAATCTGGTTCCATTTCAACATGCAACAGGGATGTAACAAGCATACATTGCATGTGAACTGACTTAACTACATTCAATTACGTTTCCTGATATCAATAGATCTTTGTAAAAGCTGATTGGAAAATGACAATGTCGTTGCTGCACGCAGTTTTGAGATTTCAAGACATCGTTAAAGAAAAAAACGCTGTCATAACTCGACGTGCGAGCTGTAATGGTAAATAGCCCTGTCTGTTGAGAACTACCATAGCCTCACGACAGTAGTCATTTACTCATTCCCTTAAACACAAAGTTGCTACAATTATTTACGACGGTAAAAACAAGCTGGTTTCGGTATTCCGGAAATTACGCGCAAATTTCCTTTTGGTTTCAAAAAATGCATGTAGCGATATGACAAGACAATTAGACAGAGATTGATTGTGTCTCTATATTAAAAATAAAGTAAAATAGTCCAACAATGGCTTAGGCAGCATTATCTGCCTCTATTAACGGAATCTAAACAAATGCCACGTTGATAATGCTGTCGAAGCCAAACTGCGGCCAAAATAAAACTTAAATGTTGCATACCGTAGAAAATATCGTTGAAATATCGATCGTTATGTCTACGTAACAAGGAAGAAGAAGATGCACATATTTATAAAAGTGTCTATCACATGTTACATGAAATTTGACATACAAAAGGTAGTTTAGGTTAAAAAAACCCACATGCATAGCCCAGCTAGGCTTATTATACATTAAACCATAATATGCATGGTAAGTAGGCATAAATGTGTTTCGAGGATGGTTGAATATGATCCGTACGTATCTCATAAAAAAAAATCGGACCAAAAAAAATCCACATAGATTCCATCGGCTTCAGCTATAAATATAGGATATTCGTACTTTTTGCTCGTCAACTATACTCAAACATTATTCGCCACATTTTTTTTATCTTCGAGATTGTATCCAGTGAACACTCGAGTAGATGAAAAACACATCTATACGTCAATATCCTGTCCTACTACGTAGCTAGATTTGAACAGGGTCTGGCAACGGTGGTCTGATAAGAGCATTGTTGTAGTCCCGTGGTTCTCTCGGAGCGATAACACCGAGGTTTTGCTCAAACATCAATCAATGCAATCGGACTATTTCTCGTACCAGGTCTAAACAGCAATTGATGGACCCTCTCTATCAGGCAGTCGTAACATTCATTACCAGCTGTGATAGGTTCTGTTTGCAAGGAGACAATGGAGAATAAGTAATCTTAAATATTAATTTTGATGACGTAAAATGATATAATAATTTTCCTTATGTGTAAATAGAGTGCGAATGTACTGGAGAATGATGTAAAGACTGTAATAATAATAATACTAATACTACTACTACTACTAATAATAATAATAAAAATAACCCATACTTTTTGGATAATAACAAAAATAGTACGAAAAATCTATGAAATCAAATGATTCCTGACCAATCATAAACACTCTAAAGAAAAGAAGGAAGCGAGGAAGGAAAAATAAATCAATATTTACTTCAACTTTTCATGTAGATTACTCAGTAATAATGCCGTAATTTATATATGCTTACATATCTTCTGGCGAACTATCTATATATCTTCTGGCGAACTATCTCTTTCAAGACAAAATAGAAATTACGCTTTTCAAATCTTTCTTTAAAAAAAAAGTTTATTATTATTATTATTATTATTATTATTATTATTATTATTGTCGTCGTCGTCATCATCATCATCATCATAGTTTTAAGTTGTTGTTGATTTTGTTATTATTATTATTATTATTATTATTATTATTATTATTAACTCGTATATTCGTATGTCTTACCAGTGCGGATGTACCTCGCTTATTTATTGGCATCATTAAACAAGGCTGACATGAAACTGACATAGCATAAGCCAGTTATTAGCTTACCATCGATTCCTGCACATAAGGAATATTATTTGATCTGTAGTCTGAACAAAGGCCTAAATTACGAGTCAGCAGGGTTACCTAGTATAGACGTCTGAAGCCTCTGAAATGAGGCAACTCACCCAACCAAGTTTGACTACTGTAACTTTCTTCATTAACGTTTATAGAATTTCTCTTTTGATCCCAACAACGGGTTTTCCTTACTTTGATCGTATTCAACACATAAAGTTATACATGTGAAAGAAGCTATAAGACCAGTCTCCGGTTTTGTTATAACCCCCCCAAAAAAGAAGAGAGGATATGTTGCATTCTTTATATCATAGGTTTACAGGCATTTCCGTTCACCACAATAGTATAATTAGTGTTAATGTAGGTCTGGTTCTACTTACAGTACAATACATGTACCAATACGGTAGACTACTTCAACCAGTAATAGACATATGTAATCCGTTGGCGAGTCCTTGCCCAAGCTTCTCCGTTAGTTTGGAATGTTCCATGAACACGGGATATTAGTATAGAAATGCCTCACAGCGCTGTGTAGATTTGAGATAATCTATATTTTCGATACATTGAAACTTGTGACATTGCATAATGGCGTTTTTGGAACAACGAAGTCCATGTATATATCATGTACTTAGTCAATGTTTGCTACAATTTGACACTTAATAAGTGGTTGAAATATGCTTGAGATTTTCCCAGTGAAACATAATGTATATCTATATACTAGTTGAGGAGCGGTATTGAAATAAGCTGTACAGCTTGTTTACCAATCCTAATTCTTTGATGAATACAAATATGTTTAAATCATACTAGTATCTATTTAATGAAGATAATATCTACTAGTATAGATAGACGGGAAACAGCCACGAAAACTAATGTAATACACTTGATTATACAATGTCGGAAGTCATGCAAATACACTTGATTATACAATGTCCGAGGTCATGCATGGCCTGGAACAACAACATGCAATTCGTGTTTGTCTATATCTACATCCCTCAGCTACAAATATGACATTCAAAGTCCCTAACGTGCTGTGATTGTAGAAATACGATCAAACTGATCAAATTACCATCATATGCGCATATGGTGCTTGTGTGGCTTTGCATTGCGGAAGTACATGTTGGCCTACATGGTAGGATATCAATGTCTTGTACATTCGTCTCCAGCTCTCTTTTGAGTATACATGTCCCCACCATTCTAGTTGACCAACTAATATATCTACCCTTCTAGTGATCGACATTTTAAACTTTTCAAACACACGAACATTAATACCCTGCACATTTTCAAAAGATGCACATACAATTATTCCAAAAAAATATTTTCTTCGTAAATGACAGTTAGAGGAGCGATAATACAAATACGATTTACAGCTGGATTACCAATGCACATTAAAGTTTTGAATAAAGCTATGAACAGTCTAGTGGAATGGAACTCTAAAATATCCGTCTATTCCATAATATCAGTGTTTACAGAGACAGACACTCTATGTCTACGTACCAGTATAAAGCCGAATAGAGATTACGCATTCGAAAGTTCCTACAACAATAATAGTATCACCTTGGGTCGAATTTCCATAGGTTCTGTTCGCGGTTCTCAGAAATGACATTTATAGATGGGGGCAGACGTCTGTTGACTTTGATCAGTAGTTGATGGACAGAGGATAGGAGACTTTGTGAGACATAACGCTTCTATATCCAGCCACACTGTCTACTCCAGCCTTCTACAGGCCACTATTGTCAGCAATTACAAAACGTGTAAATACGATTTATCGAGTTTCTCTCCAGTAATCTCATCAGAACATTCACCCACAGGACTGCATTCAAAATGAGAATCACGGAATTCTCACGAAGATCCGAAATGGGAATCACGGAATTGTCCGTCAAGCAGTTCTTAGGCACCGTCAGTTTGTAGTGAGAAAAATATGCCTTCGTTTGGACATTAAAGACAAAGAACTTCTTTTTTTTTTGTTGTCTTCAGGAAATTGCAGATTCATACTGACATTTGTTTATGAGATTGTGCACTCTGTCGTGTATTTTAAATTTAAACCTATTTGCAAAGATGACGTGTAGCTGAAAGCATATTTAGATGATATTGTGATTGATAACAAGAACTGTCGTATCTCTGTACCCGGTATGTTTATTGTGGTGTTGGGGAACATATGGAAAGAATATGTAAAATATCAACCTGTCAGAACTATGTTACATCTCATGAAGGCTCCAGATGTATTTACATTTTTATTAAAGCTTTTATGTGTTACCAAAAAAATGAAAGCTATAATGTTATTGACATATTCTCATTTTATGTTGCATTTGCACGTTAGGTGAAACTGTCATTGAACACCATTACTTAATGCCCTTGGTACAATCCCTTGTGCATGTGCCTGTTTGTTTGTCCTTGCAATGCAATACACTTACAATGCTCAAGGATCCTCTTCATATTCTTAGAAGTACTTGGAAAAACATACCTACAGTGCGCTTCTGAACAAGCTACATGTACGTTCACTGTTCCTTTATCAACGACCATCTGAGTTATGGGGATGTTTTTAACGAAGCATGACAATTTTATGTGGAAGCTTTTAAGTAAGTAAGCCCATTTCTTTACGAGTTGTAAACAGCCAGAGCACGGACGACTACTTTTTGCTATTAAAAGTCCCGCGTCAACACCCAACGCAACTTGTTTACGTAAACCACATCCATGACATATTGTCAGGATCCTCATTTATCCTAGCAAGTCTGGCGTAAAGATTCCATAATACGTCTCTAGAGTGTTTTCACGAGGTCTGGGCCGCCGAGAGAGTGCAAGCCCTGATTCAATGTATTACCCGCCTGCCTTGCTTTACAACCCAACGGACGACGTTTCATAACGTCATAACGTCATCTTATCCATCCAGCTAAGCCCTACTGGGAATGGAAACCCAGAGTTGGGTCAACCCGTCAACCCGAGTGTTCAGCACCAGTAATATTAATCATCTTGGTCCTCGGAGAAAGAACATCTGACTCCGGAGTTCATATACGACCTGGTCGTAAAGTTATAACCCTCTTAACTGACAGAATAATGATCTGCTCTAGCGCTTATATATCAAGCATATTGATATGAAGGCGTCCGGTGGCTGAAGCATGATAAACGGTGTGTGGCCGTAGAGTATCATTATCAAACTTGTTGATGAGCTCCACAAGATGAATATAATGGGTTTGATGGACTTCAACACGACCCGTATGGAACTATTATGGACTGCGTAAACAATAATACAACTATCTAGAGTGCACATTTAATTTACAAAATTCCTCTAGATAATTTTTAATGTTAATTTTTTATCTTGTCTATCTAAAATATTATTACTAGCACTCATTAGCAAAAATTCTAAATATTTATTGCTATCTTTACTAATTTTTTTTACTTTGATTGGTATCTTTTTATTGCCAGAATATATTGAAATATCATAATATTCTATTCCATACTTATCGTGAATAATGATTTTGATTGGTATCTTACTATTCCAATGAATCTCATCTTTAATTAAAATAATTGGTTTACTTTGTATTACATATTTATATAAGCCAAAATAAAAAAATATGTAAC
>JAUTBV010096459.1:0-16920 GCA_032361325.1 Lepetodrilus fucensis
TTTAAATTTTTTTTTTTTTCCCCCCCCCCCCCCCCCCCTCCCCATTCATATAGTTACAGCGATTAGTAAGGTTAATTAAGGGACATGGAGATGTAGACTGTTAGGATTAGATGAATGTACATTTGTTTAATGTACACATATGGTGTAGACCGACACATCCTGTTATATTAGAATTTGGCTTCATCTGAATATAGCCTCATGACACACATTTAATCAGTTTAATAAATTGGCTTAATCTAAACATATCCTAGTGTATGGCACACATTTAATCAGTTTCCAAACTACGAACTCCGGCTTAAGGTAAACATGGGATGTATTACGTATTGTACTAAATGTAAATGACCTAATACTTGTATTATTCTTGTCGTACATAGAGACAGACAAGTATTAAGATGACTAGCGTAATTTATCTGATGACCGTAGCCTGTGACAGCGGCCTTGTTAATGTGCAATACAAGTACATTTGTTACTAAAGAGACAAGATATGCAACTTTGCTCGAGGCATTGTTTCATCATCAGTATTCGGCTATTTCCGTAAAGTATGGATGTTACGCATTCGGCCTTCATCGGCCTACGTCCGAAGCGTGGGATGATTACGTACTAGGAGGAAATGTCTTGAGGACATTCAGATTGGATACTAAAAGTCGTCGAGAATGACAGTTTGCAATCACGTTAACACATCAATGCATATCAAATATGTTACAGAGTCTATGTTTTATGAAGCTGATCAATGGCAAATGATGGCAGAATGATTTACTATGATTCACTAACTATATATATATAACTTATTAGATTCTATAGAATGCTTAACGGTTTCTGATGTTTCTTAAGGTAACTTACAACAAGTTGTTATAACGTCATTAAATAGGTATTGAGTAAGACTATTCTATATTTTATAAGGCTCATCTGTGGTGAATGATGAAGAATTTCCATTTTCTATTTAAATGGATTAAAACCGTTAATTTATAGGCCACTGTGAGTAAAACACTTGTAAAATAAATGCGTATTTGTACGAACCCGGCTGTGAGAAAAGTCCCCTTTTAACGGACCAATACTTAATTAATTCCAATAGATGGTTGTACATTCCATAGGCGTTATTCCCATTTAGTGGTGTGGGGGTTGTGGTCGTGGTTGTGGTTGTTGTTGTTGTGGTGGTGGTGGTTGTCGTCGCCTGAACGACCGTGGTCAAGTCTGTAATCAAAGAAAGATACTCATTTCTTGATGTAAATAATCAATGTCTGTTGTTTGTCTGTCCATGTCCATCTGTGTCTCTGTCTATATATGTCTTCCTGTCTGTCTGTCTGTCTGCCTGTCTTCCTGTCTGTCTGTCTTTCTGTCTGTCTGCCTGTCTTTCTGTCTGTCTGTCTGCCTGCATTACCTCGCTCTCTGTCTGTATCATATGGGTCACATATCGTACTAAGTTAAATATTCCAACCCACATGCAGACATGGGAATGGGAATTGCAATTTCGCTCTGACACATGATACTCTTGTGATCTCCAGTTGTTTTTCACCAGCGTATGCCAACTCCAATTCTATAATGATATGTTCGAGTTTAACTATTGTAATTTAACTATTGTAGTTTTATTGTAGGAGATGATAACTAAATACTAGTAGTATTTGTGGTTTGATCATGAACATGCATTCATAGAATGTATGTCAACCATTATGTATTCGTATACATATTGTCCGAATGTGTTCACCCCAATTCTGCTTTATATTAGCAGTTTTAATTCAATGTATTACAATTGTATTAATTACTTTGTCATACAGTAATATATTCCAAATATCCTCCAATTTCATTAAGGGAATGTTTGTTCGGAGGGGAGTTTGTCCTGAATCTGAATTAACGTCACGTTATCTCAAGATCATTCCCACCTTCCAATTGAAATTCCTCAGCCTCGACCTCTGGTGTGACTTCCGGTGCGACTTCTGGTCTGACTTCCGGTATGGTTGCTGGTGCTGTTTCAATATGTCCGCTGGATGACGGTTCTGTTGATAAGGTGTACGAACACTAAGAACGTAAAGCTAAACTCAGTACGAAATTGTTCAGTAGACTGTAATAATATATTTTCAAATAGTTTCTTAAATTGGGTTGTCCTGCGAGAGATATAGTAACTGTGCATTGTTATTTAAGGCACAATTACAAAATAAATGTATGTGTGTGTATGTATGCGTGTGTGTGTGTGCGTTTATGTGCATGTGAGAGAGCGAGAGAGTGAGTGAGTGAGTGAGTGAGAGAGTGTTTGTATGTTCCATGTTCCTACATGTAGCCATACGTTTCGGATTTGTGAATGAGGTCGTCTATTTCACATTAATTCAAGATATATAATTTCATTAATGTGCGATATTGTAAAGTTTTGTTTACAAATTAAATGATAATAATGTGTTACTGTTGAACGATATCATAACGGTAGAAAATCAAATTTGAATCTGGTCAAGTGATATCTCCTGGTATATCACTTAATCTTCTATTGGCGATATCTACTGTTTAAGCACGACTTATTTGATAAATCAGTTATTATCTTAAGTAAATGCATTTAAAACGACAACTGCATTTCTCATTATCGCATTATATCTATATATATATCTATATCGACTGGAAAATATGTTACAATTATCCAATGTCTAGGATGAAGGCATACTATGTAATGGTCAATGAAAGAAATTATTCTTGTATAACTTGAACATTTTATGTCCTTATTACACAGAATGCTGTAATGATAAATTGCCCTGGGTTTAGAAAATGTGATTTATCTTTCATCATGTGTTATTTCTTTTAGTAAAGACTTTGATACTCTATGGACTATGGACAACACTATTAGATAATAACATGATCATACTAGTAAATGTTTTAATAATATATAACACGTATAATATCAATATACAATAACTAAATCGTGTCGCCTTCCAGTATAGCTGATTTCGGCAGACTGGTCCATCTTTAGGAGTTTGAGAGCGGTGAAGTATATAATACTTAGCTGTGGTGGAGAAATACCATGTTCACCATGTAATACATGTAGGTGTTCTCCAGGGGATAACTCTTTTACCATTCCTATTTGTGTAAGTTACTTTACTATAAGTGTATTTGCCTAACGTAACTTACCAGTGTTAATGAAATAAACCTGAATATATTTCTTAGATTATTTGTGTTGTAGTGGGTTGACGACAACATTTTATTGGCATTAAAAGAGCAAGCCAGAACATTTGATCGTACCAGGTTGCACATAAGGAAACTCTACTTTGTAATAGATATATGTCTGCAGTAGAAAAATGCATATAACTTAAAGTTGTATTATGTTGTCCATCATATCAAAATAAAAGAGAATTATATTTAATATCAACTTATTACTGTAAATGTAGCCATCCTACGAAACATGTACTAATCTTGTCTTGAATATGCCCACTCATTTTGCAACACGTGGTGAATATCCTCCAGCTGTACATTTTATTTTCTGGGTGACAAACGTGTTCACAATTTTCACAATGTGCACATTACACCACACGCATCAACAGGCACATACTTATTAAAGCAGTTAAACTTTACCTGTGACAGTAGAATATGCCACATATGTCGAGTATGTAGTCAATACAAATACTTCCTGTGTGATTATGTCACATTCGATAGCTTGGAATATCCATATTTTACAAACAAAATATCATTAAAATGTATATGCTTTACCTTGTTATGTTGAGCAACATGCGTTGCATTTGGAAAAATATAGATAGAAAAGCAATGATCTATTACACTAGACCGCATTAAATAGTACTAATTAAATAAAACCAATTTGATTATTCCCTTTAAATTGGACATATATAAGGAAGTATAGCCTATTTTCGTGTTTGCGCATGCGCAGAACAGGTCACAGCTAAATTTCAGCTTGGCATTATATATCCAAAATGTTCCCAAATTTTGAGATCTACATTCTCTCAAAATGTCATGCTTTTACCACAATGTGAACAATTCGACTGTTTTTAAGACAATCACCCCACTTATACATGGATGGCAGCTTTTAGCATACTGGGGCCGTAATCACGAAAGGGTTTAAGTAAATGTTTGCTATATATTTGGTCATCAAAAACGGACTTAAACCCTTTCGTGAATACGGCCCTTGATGTATATCCTTTTTTTGTGTGTTGTTTTCCTCCTTGATGACAATGGCATCAGTGGACTGTTTTATGAACATTGACTGTTTTATCAAGCTCATGACATCACTCATCATACGATTAAAATATACCTGCGTACGTATCTACCGGTTCATCTTGAGCTAACAACATCTATGATATCAGGTAGAAATATAGCTTTTATTTCGATCATACACATGTAATACAAACATTAACGAATCGTTTCTGTCCAATTGCAAAACTATATATGTGAAACGTAGCATCTCTCTCAAATTTATGCTTACAATAATGTAGACATGTGAAAGTTAACTAGCATATTTGACGTCCACAATAATAAATAAATACGAGGATATGTATGGCAATATTTAAATAAATATATTAAACAAATAACTCTGAACAAAGGAATTGTCAAAGTAGAAATAAAACAATGTAATAGGTATCACAGTGGTGATGTATTCCTGATGGCATATATCCACTCATCACTGCATCACTTTAGAACTTTTTAGAAATATAAAATATAAATATCACACATAAAGTTTACATGTTGTGTCAATGCACACTATGTGTACTGTTCAAACGTTGAGACATATACACTAAGTGTATATTTTCACTATAGTGCATGTAATGCACAGCTTCTTCTCACAAAACATATCCGGTCACGATGTCTCGGAAAGTCGCTCTGGTAACATCATTAGCTTATCCTCCACAGAGGTTTTCTAATGCTTGTTCCAAATCCGAGGTCTGTTAAAACACAGGAATAAGTTGATCATTTGGTTGTTTTTAAGAGACATATTGATGAACGAGAAAATGTATACCTTTAAACTAAGTATAGTAAGATGTCGAAATTTATCCAAAATATGGCGTAAAACAAGGTTGCTTCTTTCATCCTATGTTTTTCATTTGATATGCATGAAAACTCAAAATTGTGGTTAATAGCGCTTAGAACAATAGACAACGGATTTGTAACAAGCAGTTAGAACTTTCTTGTAGTTAAAATTAACTGTTTCTCGAAATAATGCGGATCTTTTGGAAATTCAAATTGAAAACTCGTTTTATTATATAAATAGCTATGTGAATTAGTTCATTATATGTGATTAATTATGGGATTATGGGATCGATATTAGATCACATCGCAGATATAAGCGATAGTTGATCGTATATGTCAAAATCTTCCAGTTGGTTTTGTAATTTAGTTTTTCAAATATTTGAGTTTTCATGACAAACAAAGAAGTAATCGCTGGAGCATATTTTAGAAATGCAGTGGATAAATAATGAGTGAAAAAATCCAAACATTGTGAACATATTTTAGATTTCTTCTGAAATAGTATTTACTGAATTACAGTATTCGCTTACCTGGCATGGCAATGCTTGCTCCAATTCCTGACAGCATGTTCTTTAAGAACAGCATTTCAGCCGGGATGATATTGATATGAACCACCTCTCCAACACGACCTTCAGATGCTGTTCCATGGTTCGTTTCCTGCACATTGGAAGACACTGATACTTGAGGCTGATGTACTACAGGTGCTTGCGTAGACTGCCTGGGGATTGTTCTCACTGGTGGAATCGTCTGATGTATACTCAGAAACGGAGGCTCCTTAACTTTGTCCAGCCAGTGAGGTTCACTGGTCCGAGATGCAGTGTGTACTGGAGACAGTTCCATCTGTTTGACATCAGGCGCATGTATTCTTCTTTCAGGCAGGGTTGTCTTGGACCCAGCTTGGGGAACATCTGGTACCGTAGGGTAGCGTTGGTCAGCGGTATTAGTTCCATGCTTCTCTTGTTGGTGGAAGAATGGAGGTGATATAGGAGCGAAATCCTGAATCACGTTATCGTGTCTGGAAAGACTTCTCCTGTTGAATTTATCTCTATGATGGGTAGGCTGAGATTGGCCAGCTCCAGGATGTCTATCATGGTTAGTTCCAGGTGGTGTGGGGTTCGGCTGATCGAATGCTGGTGGACCAGGGTTAACAGGGATATGATCTGATGCTGTTGGATACAATGTAGGCGTGTCCTTCCCAAGCGCCTGCACACCTGACATATCTGAAAGTAGATATGGGGAAGCGTCTTTGTCAATTACATGCAACTTATATTCCCTAAATTTGTATTCAAACAACCAACTTGGGACACTGTATTTCACTATATATTTATCAACATGATAATCAAAAACCAGTGTAACATCTTTAGTAGCTTTGTCGTTATAAATGGGATATAATGGTGTTCAAATTCCATATGGACTACATATCATTTATTTGAAGAAAAGCTTCTCACCATTGGTGGATGATCCACTGCTGTAGTGGGTGTTCACAGGATATGCTTGTGGTTGCAGTCCTTCCATGATGTCTTTGCCTGGCTGGAGTACTTCCGGCGACAATGGTTGTAACAATGCATTGCTGATTGGCATTAGAGTGGGCTGTGGCTCGTAATGTTGTTGTGGATGATTACTGGGTGCTATCTGGTGTGGTTTATTTGTTGAATGTTGTTGTGGCTGGTTAGTTGAATAGTGTTGTGGCTGGTTAGTTGAATGTTGTTGTGGTTGTAGCAGCGCATTGTTGAGAGGCATTAGAATACTATGCGTGTGCTGTGGCTCGTAATGTTGTTGTGGTTGATTACTAGGTGCCATCTGGTGTGGTTTATTTGTTGAATGCTGTTGTGGTTGGTAAGCTGAATGTTCTTGTGGTAGGTTAGGTGAATGTTCTTGTTGTTGTGGTGGTTGATTAGATGCATGTTGTTGTGGTGGTTGGTTACTAGGTGCTATCAGGTGTGGTTTATTTGTTGAATGCTGTTGTGGTTGGTAAGCTGAATGTAGCTGTGGTTGGTTAGGTGAATGTTGCTGTGGTTGGTTAGGTGAATGTTCGTATTGTTGATTACTAGGTGCTATCTGGTGTGGTTTATTTGTTGAATGCTGTTCTGGTTGGTAAGGTGAATGTTCTTGTGGTTGGTTATGTGAATATTCATTTGGTTGGTTAGGTGAATTATGCTGTGGCTTGTAAGGTGAATGTTGCTGTGGTTGGTAAGCTGAATGTTCTTGTGGTTGGTAAGCTGAATGTTCTTGTGGTTGGTAAGCTGAATGTTCTTGTGGTTGGTAAGCTGAATGCTGCTGTGGTTCGTTAGGTGAATATTCTTTCGGTTGGTTAAGTGAATGCTGCTGAGACGTGTAAGGTGAATGATGTTGTGGATGGTCAGCTGGGTAATGTTGTGGTTGGCTAAGTGTTTGCTGGTGTGGGGGTTGGTCAAGCGTTCTCTTATGCGGTTGGCTAGACGAATGCTGACGTAGTTTAGATACTATCAGCGTTGGTCGTTGTAGCAGTTCTGCCAACAATGGTGGTGGTTGCTGTGGTGCTACTTGCACAGGAATAGTTTGCTTGTCTTTGACAGGGGAATACAACGCCGGCTTTTTTAGTGGTGATGGTGGTGGTGGTAGTGGTGGTGGTGTTGCTGGCGTGGCATGATTGTCCCTGTTTAACATCCCTGAAGCCGGTACATCCTGGGCTGTTGGCAGCAGATTGTTGCTTACTTGCATATGCTCCATTTTAACGGGAAAGGTTAAAGACTGGAAGTTTTGTAACACGTTTTCAAAAGCATGAGACAGTACTTTCGAATTAGACGCACTAGAGTCTTGAGTTATCATGGCTTTCTCGATAGCTTGCATCAGAAGCTGATCCAGAGTGGGAACCGCCAATCCAGAAGATGAAACTGCTGGCAACTGGGTGCTTACATCGACAACTTTCTTCTTATCAAATGCAGATGTTGTTTGTACAGCCATGTTTTGAGCATTGCTTGCATCGTAATGAGACGGCGGAATATCCATAGGCATGTGTGCAATCGGGAACGTGTGCAGGATTGGCTCCTTAGCTGAAGACATAGTGGGCAGAGAGGGAAGCCTACTGGCTTCTTGGAACACAGGCATGGCAACGTTATGAGCTTTAGGAATAGGAGGATTCCGCACGGGTTCTGTTGAGGCATTAGATGCTGAGGGGAAGAGTCCGTCTAATAGTGGTCCAATGGCTCCTTGGAGATCCGCTGCACTCAACTGATACATCAACTCTGAATTAGCTGCTGATCCTGCCAGAAGGCTTTCTAGAGCAGTCAGCTGTGAAATAGCCGCACTTAGAGCATCCACCTCGGTCGTTGTTGCAGATTTTATTGTCGTAACTGGATGTGTGGTGGTGGTGGTTGTGGGTGTCGTTGTGGTACGTCTTGTGGTGGTGGGAATGGTATTCGGTGGTGAAGCAGGAACTCCTGGCATATACTGATTTTGAAGACTCATCTGTGACATCAAGGCGTCTATTATTGACATCAAGGTCTGGTCAAACCCACCTCCTGGATTCTGCAATGCGTTCAGTAATTGAGCATCGGCTGACATGACAGCATCAGCTACTACGACAGGAATGGTAGTGGCTGGTGTAGTAGTCGTAGTTGTTGTCGTAGTCGTTGTTGTTCGTACTGTGGTCGTAGGGAGAGTAGGAGCAGGTTGGACATGCATCTGACTCTGGATGGATTTCAATATGGCCATCAGGGTCTGCTCTAGTCCACCTCCAGACGCTGAATGATCCACAACGTTAACAGCTACAAAGCAAAATAATATTAATTTAGCTAAAACATATTATATGAATATTATTTCTTATACATTGATTTGCTAAGATCCCGAACTATCAAGCTTTTAGTTATTGTTTTCTGTAACGTAGGTACTCGTGTGACATATGCAATTATTGATTCTAAAGTCCAACAGACGGTAAATAAATTGGAAATTCATAAAAATAAAAATTATATATCACATTTTCATGAAATAGTAATCAAATATATACGGTATAGCATACTATTAAGTTACCTAGCATATAATAGTACATACACTGACAACAACTGAACACACTGGTCATCAGAACCAAACAAAGAGACATACCTTTAGACTGAACTATAGCATGTCTGACAGGAACAGGCGCCGCAGCTGCTGGTAAAATAGGCATAGCAACAGCGGAATTATAGTGGACTGCGTGAGTAGGTGGAGCTGCTGGACCTGCACCGTGAGGATACACGTACGGGATCGGTGTCCGGGTGGTATGGTACGAGTACATGTACGGGATCGGTGTCCGGGTGGTAGGATAACCCGGTGGATGGGAGGCTCTTCGTGGAACGTGAACGTCGACTGCGTGAGTGTAAGCGATAGGCATCGGCGGAGGTGCTACGATAATTGGCACAGGCCTCATCGTGGTGGGTGGCAGAGTTGTTGTTGTTGTTGTTGTTGTTGTTGTTGTTGTTGGTGGTGGTGGTGGTGGTGGCGGCGGTGGATCTGAAAGGTTAAAAGACACAGTTGATTACATCCCCGAGATCCAGACTCAATGACTGCCCTTATGCCCCTTTTCTGTTCATATTCAGGGTAATACGGTTGAAATGTGCTCAATTAATTATAACGGTATTCCAATAATAGTCTCAAAACATAAGTCAATCCAACTATAACGTGTTCTGACGCATGTAGCGTTATTAAAAAAGATGCAAGGACTAAGAGAACTTCCGTTATTGGCTCTTTTGGTGTGGGAAGAAACTGTTTAGTTGGCAGTATGGGAGAAACCGTAGTGCAAGGTAAGATAACCTATGTATTTTAGTACTGAGTGTACTGTTCACCTGTGGAGTCTGGCATCTCGTACGGAGTGTCAATTCCCAGTTGATCCATCTTGTGCAGCCATTTCACGAACTCCGGGGACCCAGGAGGAGGAGGGTTGTAGATGTCCATTCCTGGGAACAAAATGATGTAGTAAGTTATATATCCACAATGACTGTTCTGCTCAACGGAATAAAGCAGTATTTCTTATCAAGAGTGCAATAAACCGAGAAAGGAAATTAACCCATTAATTGTGGTCACAGGTCTATTTGCTCAAGGTTTTGTATGTATATTCGATATAAGAAAGACATGCCTAATTAGAAGCAAGTTATAAATTCGAATATATTCGAAATTGGGTTGATTAAAAATATGTAGTACGTAACTAGATATAAAACTTAATTATCTATCTGTCCAAAATATAGAATGTCCCCGAGTGTTTCTAATTGTATTAGAGTATGTGTTGATGAACCATACATTTCTACTTTCATACACCAATAATTTAAAGGCTTACCATATGGTCCCATTCTCTGCGGGTACCGTGTATCATGCATTCCGTACATGTCCTGCATTCCCCGCATACGATGCTGGTCCCTGAGGCCATAGGGATCACGTGAATGCATGCCACGGCCGCCTGAGAAACTATCCCTAGGATACTGACTTGCTCCTCCATATGGATCTTGTGGTCCGTATGGATCTCTTACAGTACCAGTTCCAGTGTATCTGTCTCTGAGATTGTTGAAGGCGGGTTCCTGAGGGTGTTGTTGCGGATGTCTGCCACCAGAAGGTGCCATCGATCTGTCGTTTCCTGGATGATAACCTTGCTGTTGTTCCAGCCCGGGGCGAGATGGTGGCCCTGCATGCGGTTGAGTTTGTACGCCTGGATGATGTTGAGTTTGTACACCTCCGCCGACATGAGATTGAGCTTGTACACCAGGCTGATATTGAGTTTGTACACCTCCGCCGACATGAGATTGAGATTGTACACCAGGATGATGTTGAGTTTGTGCACCAGGATGATGTTGAGCTTGTACACCAGGATGATGTTGAGTTTGTGCACCAGGATGATGTTGAGTTTGTGTACCTGCACCGACATGAGATTGAGCTTGTGCACCGCCATACTGTTGTACATGACCACTCGCATGATGCTGAGTTTGACCAGGGGCATGCTGTTGTGGATGTATTCCTGCACCGGCATGAGGTTGAGCTTGTGCACCGGCATAAGATTGTCCGGAAGAAACCAGACGTGAACGGGATCGATGGTTTGACCCTAGTGTAATAAGATCTCGGGGATCCAGCGCCCTCCTACGATGCACCCCACTGGTTTGTGATTGCTGTGTGCTTGCAGACAAAGCTGCTTGTTGATTGCTATTGTGTTGTACTGGATGAGAACCAGTGGATTGCGAATGAGAAAACTGACTTCCACGTAGATTTGACGTCTGCACGTCTACTAAGCTTGGAGACTGAACTGCATTCTTGGTCCCAGGTCGGTTTATTAGATGTTGCGGAGTCCCTTGTGTATTCACACCAGCCACAGTCTCAGTTGGACTGTATTGTCTCCCGAGATTTGTATCAGGGGCCTTAAGCACTATTACAGTTTGTCCTTGAGAAAGCATTTTCTGAATGAAGTCTATATTCGGCATTCCGTTAGGTTGAACATTAGCAGAAGCACCAGGAATTGGATTGATTTCATGTGCGGGAGATTCGAGTACGAAGCCACGACGCTGTGATGCTGTCTCTGAAGCTGGCTGCCGTTTCCCTGGATCTGCATTGAAGGCACGTTGGAACACACCCAAAGAACCTCTGGCTGGTGGCTCAGTAGTCTTAGTCATCTCCTTCTTCCAGAGTTGTATGAGAGCTTCTGCTGCAGAAACCGTCCTACCTTGACTTGCCTTGGGTTTAGCTTGTATTCCAGTGTGCTGAGCATGGTCTACACTATGTGTATCTTGTATGAGCACTTCTCTTGGAGCATCTCTGTAAGAATTCACTCCGCCTTGGTTTGTCCTTGGTTCAGCTTTGATTCCAGTAGACTGAGAACGGTCTAGTATCGATATATCTTGGTATGCAATAGGTATGTCAATTTTTCTCATTGGTGCTTCCAATGGCATTGGTATGTTTCCTACATGCATGTCTTGATTCGTTATATCCCTGCCTCTATTTGTAGTAGACTTAACGTGATTTACAATAGGCCTAGACTTCATGTCTGTTGTTCTAACATTGCTTGAAAGATGTCTTTCCTGGTTTGACACATGCCTGTCTTGGTTTGATACATGTCTGTCTTGGTGTGTCGCATATCTGCCTTGGTCTTGGTTTGTCATAAATCTATCTTGGCCTTGGTTTGTCGAATGTCTGTCTTGGTGTGTCGAATGTCTGTCTTGACCTTGGTTTGTCGCATGTCTGTCTGGGTGTGTCGAATGTTTGTCTTGGCCTTGGTTTATTGAATGTCTGTCTTGGTATGTCGAATGTCTGTCTTGGCCTTGGTTTATTGAGTGTCTGTCTTGGGCTTGGTTTATTGAATGTCTGTCTTGGTGTGTCGAATGTCTGTCTTGACCTTGGTTTGTTGAATGTCTGTCTTGGTGTGTCGAATGTCTGTCTTGACCTTGGTTTGTTGAATGTCTGTCTTGATGTGTCGAATGTCTGTCTTGACCTTGGCTTGTTGAATGTCTGTCTTGGTTTGTTGAATGTCTGTCTTGGCCCTGGTGTGTCGAATGTCTGTCTTGGTTCGCTATGGGCACATCATGGTTTTTCATAGAAGTACGTTGTCTAGTTAGGATTATCAAGGGAGGTTCTTCTTGTATTGCCGAAGGACTATCTTGGTTCGCATTAAACTCGACATGTTTTGGCCTAGTCCTACGCCTGGTTGCTTCATCTACAGTTGGTTTACGACGTTGTAATACTCTTCTATTTGATATAGATTGTTCTTGTATTGCCGCAGGACTATCTTGGTTCGAAATCAACTCGACATATTTTTGCATTGTCCTACGCCGGGTTGATTCGTTTATAGTTGGTCTAGGATGTTCTAATACTCTTCTATTTGCTATAGGCTCTTCGTGTATTGCCGAAGGACTAGCTTGGCTTGCATTAAACTCGACATATTTTGGCCTAGTCCCACGCCGGGTTGCTTCATTTACAGTTGGTCTACGACGTTGTAATAACCTTCTATTTGCTATAGGCTCTTCTTGTATTGGGATAGGACTAGCTTGGTTCGAAATAAACTCTACATGTTTTGGCCTAGTCCTACGCCGGGTTGCTTCGTTTACAGTTGGTCTACGACGTTGTAATAACCTTCTATTTGTTATAGGCTCTTCTTGTATTGCCGCAGGGATATCTTGCTTCGAAATCAACTCGACACGTTTTGGCATAGTTCTACGCCGGGTTGATTCGTTTATAGTTGGTCTACGACGTTCTAATACTCTTCTATTTGGTACAAGTTCTTCTTCTATTGGTATGGGACTAGCTTGATTCGAAATCAACTCGACATGCTTTGGCCTAGTTCTATGCCGGGTTGCTTCGTTTACAGTTGGTCTAGCTTGACGTGCTAATACTATTCTAGATGATATAGGTTCTTCTTGTAGTGCCTTCGGATTAGCTTTACTTGCAATTGACCTTGATGCGCTTGCAGTCATCCTAGAAGGTTGGCGCAGTAGTCTTTCTCTATTTCCTAAATGTGCTTCTTTTATTGTAGTAGGACTATGTTTATTTGCAATAACCTCAACATGTCTTAGCCGATTCCTATGACGCGTTATCATTGATCTAGCTTCGTTTGCAGTAGGTCTAGAAGGACGTTCTAATGTTCGTTCACTATTTGCTATCGAGCCGTCTTGGTAAGTTTCATGCACGGGTTGACGTTCCGTGGGCTTGTCTTGATTTCTAATAATCCTATGTTGGTTCCTTGTCTGTGGAGGTTTGTTGAGCATAGGCATTTCTGTATATGCCACACGTCTTCTTGGATTTGCATTAGATGCTGCTTCAGTATCGGTAGGCGTGCCTAAGATGGTCATGAAATCTACTTGATTTAGATTAGATATGACAACCCGCTCCTTTGTCCCAATCTGTTTGTCTTGGTTGAACATTGGAGTGTCGTTGTACGCCATACCCTCAGTTTGAATTGGCACACCTGGGTTTTCAATAGGCGTACCGAGGTTCAGCATGTGATCAGTGTGGGTTACAGTAGGCTTGACTTTGAATGCTGAAGTTCTACCTTGGTTTGTCCTAGACCTCTCCTGGTTGTTGCCATGCCCTATTACACGTTTGACCATTGCTTGGGGTTGCCTAGTCCTAGTCCTAGGTATGGACGGCGCAGACCTATGTCTGTTGGTGACTGTGTGTATTTGAGGTTCCTGAGATTTAGCGCTTTTTGTTACTGGTCTAGTGAGGTTTACGTCAGGTCTTGTATGGTTAACTGTCTGCCTCGGCCGGTTAACCATAGTTCTAGCTCGGTTATCCATAGTCCTAGCTCGGTTATTTATCAGTCTAGCCTGGGGTAACCTAGCCCTGTCGCGGGTCGCTATAGATCGGTCCTGCTTAACTACACGTCTAGGCTGTCCATCAACTGTACGTGTTCCGGGTCGAGGTCGAACAGGGGACATCACCCGAGATGGCTTTCGAACATTGGACACGCGTGATTCAATTCTTGTTTGACGATTACTATTGGGTACTTTCGTTGTTCTAGACATTGTTCTAGGTCGCGAAGGTGTTCTGGATCGCGCCGGTAACGTGTTCTGTACCCTGCGCGTTTGAAGTGTAGAATTGCGTTCTCGAATTCCGACACGTGACTGACCTCGTTTATTGCTGGACGGCAAGATATCCAGATATTGCTGTATGCCACTAGATGACGCTGGTCGTCTTGCTATAAGTCTCGTGCGAGAAACAACTTGGTCTCGTGGTGAAGGCGAAAATCGCCTCCTGCTAGATCCTCTTGGTCTACCTGACTGCGGAGCATTTAGACGAGAACTGGAATTGCGAGAATCCTGAGGAGGTCTTCCGCGATGCTGAAGTAATTGGTGTGTCCTTGACTCTCCCACTGGTCTCTGCTGTTGTCTGCGCATGTTCCTCTGTTGTACATCCGATTGATCCTGAGGTCTCTCTCGACGAACCTGCGTCCTTCTGAATTCATTGGTAGCTGGATGCCTTCTGATGTTACCACTGATGCTCGCATTTCGTCGCGGGACAATCCTAACCTGTTGTCTTGATTGTGCAGCAGCGGATCGCGATGTGTTCCACTGCTTTCTAGTTGGTGGGTTCTGTCTAATAATGATCAAGTTCTCGCGAGGCGTACTCCTAGCGGATGTTATACTTCTTGGCTGCGTGAGTCTAGCATCTCTGCTTCCGTTTGTCCTCGGCGGAAGTTCTCTTTGCGTTAACCGCCGATGTATTCGTCTCTGAGGCGTGGTCTCCGTGGCTCTTCCAGACATCTTTCTAGACGCCTGTCTGCGAGCTGCCCACTGGAGACTCCCGTGAGATGCCTGTCTACCATTGGCTGCATTTGGCTGTGTAGGTCTTACGGATCGGATGAAGGAATGTCTTGAAAAGCGTCTGTCAGTTCTGGAAATGGAAGGCGTCTGTCGTGACACTTGTTGTTGATAGTAGTATCTCGGAGACAATATGTGTCGTGTTCTGAACTTGTCTGTAAAAGTAAAATAAATGGTTAAAATGTTGTATTACATGCAAATGTCAATAAAACAGTATAACTTATCTTAAAATGTGAAGTAAATATTGACATCATTTATAATGTTTTCCTATTTATTGGAATTAATATATTTGTATTTGTATATAGTTTCGTCATGTTTGTTTTATGTATTGGATAAGTATAATTCAGTTTTGTATTATACTTCAGAATCATATTAAAAGTATATGTATACTAGGTATGTATTTAAGTCTCCTGTTCCATGCGGTTATATGATTAATATGCGAATCCCTTTGGGTTATATTTTTTTTAAATAGCATCCGTTTAATTATAATATCAGTATAGCACTTAATTTCTTCCCAGTAAGTGTGTATACTGTCTTATGATTAATTGGTTCTAGTTTAGAAATGTGTCACAAAGAAATGCTACAAATGATTGATTTAACATGCTCACTGCTTTAACTTATAATAAAGTCCCCAGTGCGACACCCTCGTTATATAGGGTTATATACATTAAAATAAATATCTGATAATATCATTTTCAATCTATCTTATTTTGTGAGATCTCATTAAAGTACTGCATCATTATTACTCAACATTTCCATCACAATTACATTGGCATTTTGCATATTATTTGTTTAAAACATCTATATGTGGATTAGGTGAAACAGTAAACGGATAAACTACCATACATTACTATTGTTTTACCAATACTAATTATTGTCATTAATTTCGGTGTCAGTTTATGCATGATGTTTAAATTGTTATATTTTTTCACATATTGAAAATATTGTGTATATTTACGTATGTTTATGCCTATATGATATTTAATTTGATATACTTTGTACTGTATAGGGAGCGGGTATTGCAAGCTGTTTTTACCTAGTCACATGACATAATTTGGTCAATAAATATATGCTTTAGCTAAAGCAATATTAAGGACAATGATTTTTGTCATATTGCATCTATTCATTTACGTTTAGTTTATTATATATATAGTCTCATTAAATGAACACATACTTAATTTTATTTCGATGGTAACACAAATAGATATGGCGATATTGTATCGCCTTGGCTAAACCCGATGATTTTAAGTAATGCAGATGTGTGGCCATCTTGGAGGGAAGATGGATCATATACATGTAGATCTAATACTAGAAAACATTATTTGTCAATGTTTGTCTCTCATGTTACTATATCTGGTACAATGCGAACACTTTAAAGAACAGCTCCATAGTTGTCGTGATCGCCTTAGGTATTATATTGTGTCGTCCTGTCGGTTGTTATTTTATATCATGTTTTAGTTTTCATTTGTGATGGCAGTGCAATTGCATGTAAATATATGTACCCTCTGGGCAATAAAGAAGTTTCAAAATCTGTTTATGATTACTAGTAATAAGTCTGGCATATTTTGCTCGTTCAATTAATAATAGAATACTGGTAATTGCATACTGGTGCATTGAAGCACTTGTGCTATAGATTTATACATTTACTTATTATTATTATTAGTAGTAGTAGTAATAGTAGTAGTAGTAGTAGTAGTAGTAGTAGTAGTAGTAGTAGTAGTAGTAGTAG
>JAUTBV010096470.1:0-16918 GCA_032361325.1 Lepetodrilus fucensis
ATGTATTTAGAAGCAGTCTATCGGGGATGGGGTTGCATTGGAGATTTGTCAACGACACAGCGGTGGAAAGCTTTTTGGAAGTACAAACATGATTTTGTGCATGTCAAGTGAATGCACTTTGCAGTTATAGCTATAAGAACTAGTCCAAAACAACCATAAATATCTGTGATATTATGCCTTTAATCTACGATAAAGTATGGTGGCAAATTGCCAATATTACGTCACGTGACTAAACACCGTGACGAGCTCTTACGTGACGTCACTATGGCACGACATGTACCCCTGGTAGAGTGAAGACATTTATATTATACGGCGCTTCTATTATATGCTAATTAGAAGCGGCGTAAAATATTAATTCATCTTCATCCCCCGAAATAGACCCGCCCTTGCTGCACTCCGGCCCGGGGGGGGGCGTTGCATCACAGTTCCGTGAGGCTAGCAAAGATGGCATTGGTATACGCACGTGGGGTGAAAAAAATAATATTTGTAAGTTGTTTTATTTCGTACTGTGATTCATTGTGTGTGAAATGCAAATTTGGGTGGGTTCCTTTGGGTGTGTTGGCAGCAAATACCCTGTTAGGTAGGGTGGAATTGCGTCCGTATATTTTGCAGGTGCACTATACTGAACCAAATATTATGGATGTCCAACCATATATGCACCAACTTCCGCCAGTAATGTTTGACAACAGCTGCAGCTCATACATACGTTTTCATTTCTTTTTGTGGACGATTTGTATGCCTGTATTGTGGCATGATAGCCCAATCGGGATACACTACCCAATTGAGGGGTGTACTGAACCTGGTAAAAGAGTAAGTTTTAAAATAATAAAAGGATACAAAGATGATCTTGCCATTGCCTAGGGCAACACCACACATGTTCCAGTCTCTGTCCAGTCCCCGTCTCAGTGTGGGGACAAGTAATAAATAAATATTTACAGAAACAGATACAATAGGACAGTAAGATATACACACATTATGGGCATGGTCAGCAGGGAAGGCTAGAGGAGTCTTGAGCTAAGGACCATGGCATGTACGTCAAATTGTCAACATACAACAGTACTCTGTCTCTCTAGTTTTCTCCTCATTTAATATATATATTATTTTTACATATGCATTTCACATTGAAACCATCACAGGTACGACTGACCAAAGTCATCAATGACAAAAAAATACTATATTTAAAAGAAATCTAAGATTGAAATATCTACAAAGCTACAATTAACCATCTCCATGCTGGAGGCAACCGGAGATGCCCTAAAAAGTAGTGCTTGTGTCTAATCCAGCATGGAGAGCATTAAACATAGCATCACTGTGGCATGAGTGAGTGTCTGCAAAAGCAAAAGGTTAAATCCAACAGCATTGCTAGAAAATAGTCTAAATTGACAGAAAGCCTTTTAAATTAGTATACTAGAACATTCTTCATCATGTTGTTGAAATTTCTGTTAAATTTCCCAGTAAGAAAGTTACAAAACATTTTGGATATAGTGCTCAACTCAAGTTTTGTTCACAAATCCCCAACAAAAATTTGAGTTGAATATGAAAAGATAATCACAAATGTTTCGCAGGTTCAGAGTTATAGTTGTGGATTCAGGATATACAGTGTACTAGTAATCCCCATGACGGTAAACATTGTGTACAATTCCAAATACAAATTAATGTATTGACTAAAATATTGATAAATAATCTGCATTTCTGCAGAAAAAAAAGCATCATTCTGTTGAAAATGATCACATAACAGGATGAAAGAACAGAAAAGAAACAGAAAAGTTAAACATATATATATTGATATGTCCACTACCATATTAGCAGCTTATACACATTTGTGTACAGGTGTGCTTATAAATGACATACAAGTCGCATGTGAAACTCCCAAGACTAAAACACAGCAATTCATAATATAATGTGAATACATAAAAAACATAACATACAATGAAAACTTTTAGCTTTTCCTCGGGTTAGTCTCAGCTTTATTTCAGGTTAGTCTCTGCTTTTCAACCATTCACTCCAATGACGTGCACCTTTATCACCAGTCTTGACACTCTGACGTACACATTTCCACCAACTTGAAATCTATCAGTGTACTACAATTACCACTACACTGACATTCCTCATTTCTAGTGACTTGATTTGCAATGGTTTGCTTATTTCCAACAACATACTCATTTCCAATGGTATTGCATATTTCCAACGACTTGCTGATTTCTAACAGACTTGATTGTTTCCACTGACTTGTTGATTACAGAGGGCTTGCTCAATTACAATGGCTTGTTCATTTCTACAAGCTTGCACACAAAGAAATGCTGATTACATGCTGGCTTGCTACAATACATGTATTTCCAATGTCATATTGACATACTGAGTCCCTTCTATTTGTTGAATTCCACTGGCTTTCTGAAATTCTGTTGGCTTGCTGACTTCTACTGGCTTGCTGCTGGCTTGCTGACTTCCAGCGGCTTGCTGATACCTAGATGGGACACCTGCTATTAAACGTCTCTCTCAAACAGTGGTCTACACTCTCAGACACCAACAGTCCCCACAACAAAACAATAACATACAATTTGAAACACTTGTGGTGGGAGAAGGAAATCTTAAAAGAAAATGCTACCCACATTACCATGGCAAAATAAAGTACAATATATATAAGAAATATCAAGCACAATCAGTAATATTGTAACTTTTCAATAGCATTTCTAAATCATAGTGCGAGATGGATATACGGACATGACAATAAACCATTGTGGCTTGAGCAGAAAACAAGTCTGGGGTCTGGGGATTGCAGACCCCAAGCCACATCCAATGCAAATAAATGGACCGCTGGACAAATAAATCAGCGGATTTCTGCAGATCCCCAGAAATATTGCCATGCCAGTATACAGTAAGTCCATGGTAATGTTCTGCTATAGTGTGTCAACCATACATCATCAATCTGTCTCGTTTGCTCAGTGTTTGGAGAGAAGCACGTCACGTACATTCAATGTTTAGGAATCCATGTAATAATAGTGCAGATTTATTGTAAACATTTAATGAAAACTGGTCAAGACCTAGACTACAAGGTATCAAATCTTACAGTCAGTACAGTGACATATTTACAAGTGCGACTACTGAATTTACACATCTAACATGTAATTTCTATCACAGAAAACAGTATAAAGGTACCGAGTATCCCATTGACTAATGGTTGCCATAGTGATTCTAGTTGAAAAGTTCATTTCCTAAATATCTTTCCCATCAAAATAGATGTAGTCCCTAGACTAACTTACAAAATAAGATAGTCCATAGACTAATGTACGAAAACAAATAGTCTGTATACCAACTTACGAAAACAGATAGTCCATAGACTAACTTACTAAAATAGATAGTCCATAGACTAACTTACGAAAATCAGTTTTAAAGAAATCCAGGAAATGCTTTGAATGAACTAATTTCAATTATCTTCCTAACTCATGTCATTGCAACTCATGTCTGTGACAACATGTAATGTTTGAATGTCAGAAAGTACATTCTGAGATACAACATCCAAGATAAGTTGGATAGCTAGTTCATGAATAACACATTAGTAAAGTAGGGATAAACATTGTGTCTCAGTACTGGCTCTTGTAGCTACAACTATTGTGAGGTCAACGCTTTCTATTGTGACGGGAGCCCAGTTACAACTATTGTAGCGCTACAAGAGTGTCGTGCAACAGGCCCGAGGACAGTTGTAACTACAATTGATTGCAAGTAAAGTGTTAGGGACCTGCTACAAGTAAAAGTCCATTGCATGAAAAACTCTTATCGCTACAATATTTGAGAATATTTTCAAAACTATTGTATCAATGAAATCGTTTCATGCAACCAGACTTACATTTGTAGCAGGTCCATAAAATTTGAGATAATCAATTGTAGCTACAACTGTCCTGTGCAATGAGGCCCATAATGTCCTGAATGTACAAGCGAAAGCGATCTTAGGAACTTCTATGCAAGCGAAGGAGTCGTACATGAACAAAACAACAGAAACTACAATCTCATAACAAAAGGAAAACCAGTAATACTTTAACAAGAATACAGATCATAATATTAAAAAATTACAAATAAGGGTTGTACGTAGTCTGACAAGTGAGTATCCCTCACAACAAATAATGTTGTTCCAGTATTTCCATTCAGATTTGTTTAAATCACACCAATTTACAAATAATTATACACCACATTGCTGTTGGAGGTGAAAACATCTGTAATATATTTGTCCTAGCCTAGCAATAACATAACTCACCTGATTATGAGTCAGGGATAGTGAACATATTTAAGACAATACTATCATAGCATGGGAAAAACTTTTCATCAAAGTTTTTCCAAATAGAAACACACAAAATTTCACATGGTACGATTTCAATATTGTCTCTTTAGTCTAATTAACTAGATTAATTAATCAAAGCAAAAATACTATCAATGATTCATTCGCTGTTCCTCATTCATAATGAAAGTCCAGCCATGTTTTAACAATCCGGGTTGACGTGACAAGTAATGCTGATCAGTTGTTGTTTCTGATTCAGTTGTTGTTATCTCTGATTCCGTTGTCATTATCGCTGACTCAGTTGTTGTTGCTGTCGCCGATGCAGCAGTGGACGTGGTACTCGAAGTCCTTGGCGTCTACGCTGTCATCCACCTGCATCTTGCAGACCGGGCAGATCCGCCCCATGTGACCCAGCACATGCTCCATGAAGTCCTCCTCCTTCATCTCCACAGGGAACTCTTCTGAGCACCGCGGACACTTGCGACTCTCCCCGTTAGCGTTGATCAACCTGAAACACAGAGTCTTAATGTGAAACACAGGATCTTAATGTGAAACACATGGTCTTACTGTGGAACACAGGTTCTTCACGTGGAACAGGGTCTTAATGTGAAACACAGGGTCTTAATGTGGAACACTGGGTCTTAACGTGGAACACAGGGTCTTAATGTGAAACACATGGTCTTACCGTGGAACACAGGGTCTTCACGTGGAACAGAGGGTCTTAACTAGGAACAGAGGGTCTTAATGCAGAACAGAGGATCTCAACATGTAACACATGGTCTTAACATGAAACCGAGGGTCTTAATCTGGAAAAGAGGGTCTTAATGTGAAACAGAGGGGCATAACTTGGATCACAGGGTCTTAAAGTTGAACAGAGGGTCTTAATGTGAAACAGATGGTCTTAATCTGGAAAAGATGGTCAATGTGGAACCAAGGGTCTTAATGTGGAACCTAGGGTCTTAATGTGGAACCTAGGGTCTTAATGTAGAACCGAGGGTCTTACATGGGACAGGTGGTATTAAATTGGACACAAGGGCAACTTGGAACAGAAGGCAGGGGTTAATACTAATGCTAGTCCTATATAGCCAATGGCTAGTGGTTTCTGGCTAGGACTAGTAGTTTCCTAGCTCTGGCAGTCCTTCACGGCTAGTTAAATTTTCAAAGCACATACCTTGTTTTTATTATTTTTAAAAACAAGACTAGAATTAGATCTATCTATCTCTATCCCTGAGTCCCTTATTAAACACATTGATACTTTATATGTTAGTTCAGTGGTTTTTTTTCTCTTATTTACTGACAGGACTAGTGAAAGTTGGTGAGACCAGTAGATTTTTCACCCCACTAGTCATGTGAGGCTAGTGTTAATTTCAGTTAATAATAACCCGCTGGAAGGTTTCAACCTGGAACAGATGGTTTGGGTTTTATAGAACAGTGGGTATAAACCTAGAAGAGAGTTTTACTTAGAAAAGATTACTTCAATCTAGATAGCCGTGGGTTTCAACCTAGAACAGAGGGGTTCACCCTTAAAACAGGGATTCAACCTATCCATAACTATTGAATAAATATACGCCACACTGATCAGTAATCAACATCAATGCTATTGTCAAACTATCTTACCATTTCCCAGAATTGACTTTGACAACAATGTTATCTGGGTCGCTGAAAGAAAGAAACAGAACTATGTCACTGTGAGTGTCGTAAACAATAATCATAATGGATATTAATAATGCGTCAGATAAAATGTGCCAGAAAATAAGACATGCTCAATACGTTACATTATTACCCCTGGTTTATAAATCAGTGTTCCCTCAGTGGTCATTCTCAATTCCCTGGGTAGTATACAATCCAAGCTGCCATTTCCAGCTCTAGGTAACCATTCACATGACTGTCTCGTCTTACCGTGTTTAGTGAACATAGGCATATTAAAACTATGCCACCTCCATAAAGTGAGTGAGTGAATTATTGTTTTATGTCACGGGCGGGAATATTTCACCCATAGGTGACGACTATAGTATTAATTAAGTGACACCACATATCTACAACAAGATAATAGTGCTCTGGAAAGTGGTTGATTGCTACAAGAGTACTTATGGTCTCACAGTAGCTATGAGAGCTCCGCGAAGCGACAGCCTGCACGTGACTACAGCGCCACTACAGCAGAGTATCACGGCCCTGATTGGTCGGTCTTTACTGTCGCACTCACCTGTGGCGCTCAATAGGATACGATGGAGCCGAGGGGAGAATTCCGATGCGGCTGACCGGCATTCCGTACCAATGTCCTGGTTCTTTATGGCTGCCATCTAATCAAGAGTAGACATACAGCCCATGTAAGCAATGGAAACTACGATACATCTTCAGTCGAAGGGCTATATAAGATGTCAATAACTAATAGAAGGAATAAGATGAATTATCAAGCTTGGAAATGACAATTACTAAAAGGGAAATTAAGAATAATGTGCTCCTGGGGCAGGTAGGTACTTGGGGGGTTAGGGAGTGAGTGAATTTGGAGTTTATGGGGTAGTTACTGTGATGTAGTTGTTACTGGGGTAGTTACCAATGTGATCCTGTGGCAGAGAGGCCTTGACAGCGGCCCTGCGGGCCTCCGACGTCACCTCAGGCTCCAGTGGCTTGGGCAGGTGCGGTGAAGCATCGACGAACACGTCCTCGGGCTCCTCATTGCGCACCATCTGCTGAGACTGCGGAGGAGAGGTAACTGCTGAGGCCTGGCAGATGGGCTCGGCGGGGGCAGCAGCGGTCGCACCCTGGGACAGCAGCTTGGACTGCTCCACGTAAGGGTTGCCGTACATCAGTGGAGTTACGTGGGGGCTGTGGGCCGCTGCCTCACTGTCAGACTTCCTGGATACAGACGTTCTCTTTGCCGGCTTTGGGGTATCGTTTTCCTGAAGCACGTGCTATTTAAATATTTGTTGTCAGCGTTGATATGACAATCTTTTCAAGAACCTTGGCTCTCTACTCATTGCTTTGTAGGATGTATATTCAGCAGTGACAGAGAGTGATTATGGAGTTTTAGCATTGCTGTTGGAATCTTTCACCCATTTGCGAAAATATTCAGTAGGGAAAGTAAAAAAAAACACTTCTTCTAAATCAGGACATCAAATAACCATGAAATCATTTTACAGGTCTTTTTCAAGTTACTTACCAGTTTGCATTCTCTGAGTTTCTGATTAAGTTCAGATATTATTTTTTCCTTATCATCAAGATACTTCTGAAATAAAAGTGAGAAAAAAAATAAACGACCTTGTGAATATTAATATTACTTTAATTTGATACTTACTAAATATCGGGGTGGGGGGGGTCATAATTAAAAAGTACTGTCTGTTAAACTAATGATTTTCATCATTCACGGACTACTTGTATTATGCTCGGTCATGGGTATCAGGGCATTTCACCCCTGGACATTCCCCCAACCTCCCCCGGGGCGCGTTCAACTTACTAGTGGTTTACCAAACTAGCCACTGTCTCAAGAGTCCTATGAACAGTACATGGGACAGGGAACTAGTTTAAGCAACTTACTTAGCCCTGTGCTGATTGAATGCACCCCTGGTCTCAGTCAACAGGGATACCCCTGTAAATTCAGCAACTCTGGTTCGAATCCCAGGATCAGCATATTCCTGTTTCAGCAATATCATAACTACAGGGGTTGAAGCACATCTACAAGACCCAGGGCTCTGGACTAACATATGCCCGGCGTACAGGGGCAAATTAAATTGCACTGCGGGTAACCTACTTTTTAACATTATGCACCTTTGCTACTTGCCCTGACTTGCTTCGCGGGCAAGTAACTCAGAATGTTAGTCTAGAGCCCTGAAGACCCATCCTCTAACTACAGGGTCGACGCAGTGAAGCATCCCCTACCTCCAGGGACCTAACCTTCTGACTTCTATCTGTCTTACAGCCGCCACTTCCCCGTGTCGTGATCGCCTTCTTTAGCTGACTGATCTCGGCATCCTTGACCTTGAGGTCGTCGTGGTAGTGTCGTCGCAGGGTCTCCAGACGATCTTTCTCGTCGAGGTACATCTGCTTGTACCTGCCCTTCTTAGACTTCTGCATGGCTAGCTGGGTGTGCAACTCTGTTAGGTCTGTCGTCAAGGGACTGTCAGCCTCTGATTGACGGCGCTCTGATGGACAGACACAAGTAAGTTAGGAATCACAGAGGTAACGAGGGGTCAGTGAGTGAATTAATGTTTTACGCCAGCTGGAATCTTTCACCCATATGCGATGATGAATGATTAATTATGCAATAAATTGGTGACCTAACAAGCAATTTCATATACAATTTAGCCACAAATCACATAAATTCAAACATACACACAAACAAATTTGATCTGATATTTTTTACTTCTTTGTCTGGGGTAAAAAGTGACATTGACGTATCGAGGATATCTATTTAGATTTAGGTTACTGTCACTTTCTGTGTGTCTATGCTCACCAGGTGTCGTCTTAGGTGATGTTGGAGTTTTCTCACTTTCACTCTTTGAATCTCGCCACAACTCTGCAATGAATCAATGAATTGGATTTGTCTTTATCTTTAGAAGATATCACATCAGACTCGCTACAGGACAGTGTTCTAGATAACATATTGCCCAAGATCACTGACAGATGTTAAACAGACACTGGCCATGTTTGATCAACAGCTCAGCTTTAACCCTCTCCATGCTGGAGGCAACCAGCCATGCCCTACTGGCAGTCTGTGCCTAATCCAGCAGGGAGAGGGTTAATCCTACTGGATTAGGCACTTTTTCTGTTAAGGCATCTGATTTACTGTGGCAGGACTTACTGTGGCCGACCATCTTGTCGACTCTCTTCTGGAGTTTGCGGTTCTCTCGGTACAGCTGCTTGTACTCCTCAGAACACATGGAGATCCGTTCCTTCAGGTCCACGGTCTCACGGATCATCTCTCGCTCGCGTAGCTTCCCTTGTTTCTGTCAAACACCAGAAAATGTCCGTCAGACGTCTTCATAACATACTACATATTTTGTACTTTAATTTGGTTGTCCTTTAAAATAATACGAATACCAATCATTTTCAATTTTCGTATTTTTCTAATAAATCAACCAGTTACATATTTAATTATTGTCTCCTGTTCAAATTATTGGCGTCATTATGGTATGCATTGGTATTAGTGTGCATCCAGCCAAGCTGAATATTGCCTCAAAAAGGTTACATAATCTTTTAGCTTGGTATTTTCTCCACAGTTGAGACCAGTCTAACGAGGTAATATTCTGAGGCAAATGTCTGCATGTATAACACTAACAGGCCCGGAGGTTACGAAATGTTTTTTAGTACAAACTCATGCTCAACTCAACATTTTATTCACAAATCCCATAATAAAATTTGAGCTCCAGTATGAAATCGTACTCAAAATTTCTGAGCCATTTAACCGTCTTTCCATAGGTCCCAAGAATCCAACTGTTTCTCATACGTCTCTCACTATAGACAGCTCACCACAGCATTGACTCGCTCACCACAGCATTGACTCACTCACCACAGCATTGACTCACTCACCACAGCATTGACTCGCCCACCACAGCATGGACTCACTCACCACAGCATTGACTCACTCACCACAGCATTGACTCGCTCACTATCTCACCTTGTCCTCGGTGAGCTTGTTGTAGCGCTCGTTGAGGTGCGTCAGTCGCCTCTTCAGCCCAGTGTTGGCCTGGTGCAGGGCAAACATAGGCCCCTCCGCCTCCTCCATGCTGCCCTGGATCTTAGTCAGCTCCACCTGCTGGGAGCACATCTTAGCCTGCAGCAACTCCTTCTCCTGGAAAACCATGGTTTTATGTGTCAGATGTAAGCAGAAAACCATGGTTTTGTGTCAGATGTAAGCAGAAAACTGTGGTTTTATGTGTCCAGTGTAACCAGAAAAACAGTTTTATGTGACATATGTAATCAGAAAATGATGGTTTTCTGGTTACATCAGATGTTACCACATCACAGATTTACATGTCAAACGTTACCAGAAAACCATGCTTTTATGTGTCAGATGTAACTGCAATACCACATATTTACATGTCAGATGTAACCACAATATGACATATTTACATGTCAGACATGTCACAGCAAGTTGTCACCTGGAGGACTTTCTGCAGCTCCTGGTGTATAGCCAGGTTCTCAGACTGCAGCAGTGTGTTCTCCTGTGTGAAGTCCTCCTCCATCCGGAATATCTGACTCTTCATCATGTGACACTCCGACTTGCTCGTCTACACGATACGACAGAAAAACATCCAATCAATCAGAGACAATACTAGGCACAGACAATACTTATAGTCCTTGTTTAAAAACGTGGAGGCAAATAGTTAAAAATAAAATTAAAAATAAAATTTAAATTTCTGGAAAACATTGTGACACGACACAAAAATATCAGACAAAGGCGGAGGCAAATTGTTATTTATTTTCTTTCATTTTTTTAATTTGTGTAAAAGATTGTGACTGTTCAATGTCTTTGCTATTCCTATTTTCTGGTCAATCAAAAATATCCGAGTTCCTTATAAAGTATTTCCTAACAGTTGGGACATTACCAGCACTGCTACAAATATTCAGCCGTGCATTTTTCTCAAGGTTTTAGTTCACAAAACCCCATATACAATTTGAACATTAGTATGAAATCGTACTCAAAATGTATCCCAATCTCAAGGCCGGATATGCCCCATGAACAAGATAATAAATAAAAAAATAAAAAAATAAAAAAGATAATCTTGGAAAGCTAGGCCAAAACAAAGGTGAAAAGGGAAGGTGAAATGTTCTCACAGCGAGGTCGTGGGACATCTTGTCGTGGGCCACCTTCAGATTGTGGAGCTCCTGTCTCATCAGATCCTTGGTGTTCTCTTCCGTCGCCAGCTTGTCCTCCGCATTGTGCAGCTTCTCCGTCAGTGTGGCCACGTTCTCCTGCAGCACAACATACCCAGAGTCAGTCAGTCATACAGGACACCATGTTCTATTTAATATCAACTTTGTGTCCCAAAAATAAAAAAATAATAAAATTATGTCCCGAGTGTAATAATGTATTGCTCAAGCTTCAGCAAGTGAAAATAAAATTATTTCACGAGGTCTAGAATTCTCATTACATTTAACCGTCTTACATACTGGAGTAAATCAGAAAGTCTTTTATAGCTGTCTTCAACCCAGCAGGAAGAGGGTGAAAGGGTTAATTAAAGGAGCAGCATTTAACCTTCTCCGTGCTGAAGGCAACAGGAGATGAACAAAGAGCAGTGCCTAATCCAGCAGGGAGAGGGTTAATAAGTCATGCTTGTCCGTCAATCCCAAATCACTTTTTGTAATATATGTTTAAAACAAAAGAGGGTTAAACCATTACTCTCTCGCTCACCTTCTCTGAGTGAGTGACGTGGACCTGCTCATCGACCTTGACCTTCTGGGAATGTAGCTCTGCCTTGAGACGACTGATCTCCTCGCGGCTGTGGGTCAAGGTCACCTCTTGGTCCTCCAGTTTGCCGGACAGCTCAGCGATGGTCTTGCTGCTGGTTGCTAGGTGAGACGTCAGCATCTCAATCTCCTTCACGTAGTTGCTGGTCGAACTCTCAGACTTGCTCAGGTGACCCTGATAACAGGAGTCGAGGACTCGAGTCAAACTAATGGATCTACTATTGGAAATCGTCTTTGTCAAAAACATTTGTAAAAAATGTTTACAAATAAAAAAAATAGAATAATTTTGAATGTACACTAAAGATATACAAGAACTTCTGACGAGCAACCATTTTGAAAGTCTGTTATGCTGGGTGTCTCACCCCACCATCCTGTCAGCCCACCATACAAGCTTAGTTATCCCCTTCACAGTCCCTCCCTGACCCGTTCTGTTATCCCCTTCACAGTCCCTCCCTGACCCGTTCTGTTATCCCCTTCACAGTCCCTCCCTGACCAGTTCTGTTATCCCCTTCACAGTCCCTCCCTGACCAGTTCTGTTATCCCATTCACTGTCCCTCCCGACCAATTCTGTTATCCCATTTGCCATACGTCCCTCCCCGACCCCACCCGACCCCACCCACATGGTCCCCCCCGTCCCTCTCCATACCTTGTACAGATTCATCTCTTCCTGAGTCATCCTGTGTTGTCCTTCCAGCTCGTCCTTCTCACTCTGCAGGACCTTCAGCTTGGCCTGCAGTGAAGACGCACGGTCATGAAGGGTGGCCATCTTTTGCTCCAGAGTTGTCTTTTCCTGAATAACAGACAACGGTATTGGTTACTAAAATGTTGTCTCTATAGAGCAGTAATCAGGGTTCACCCTAAGCTTGCAAACAAGAGTGTCAACAAGAAAAATATTAAAGTCAAATTTTACTGTGTCCTATCAGATTTGCATAATATTTTACCCTAGATACAAATTTCACTAGTAATAGTGAGCGAGTGAATTATTGTTTTACGTCCCAGCAGGAATCTATCACCCATACGTGACAATTTACTGGAAGAGAGAGTCAAATGATTTAGGTTTTGTGCACCAGGGCACACATATTTAACAAATATACAAATAGATTATCGCTAAATATATGGACAACGTTCACCAATATTGGATGATAAATACTGACACAACACACTTTATTGTTGATTGATTTGTTATTTTACGTTACTGCGAGAATATTTCACCCATTTGCAATGTATTCCCCTCATCACAGATACTCATAGTCATACCAACCTTCTCCTTTTCGTCGACCTTTGACCGCAGTTCATCATGTACAAGAGTCATATCGTTTGCATCGGACAACATCTCGTCCAACTTGGTCTGGTTGGCCGTCAACAGCTTCTGGACGTCCTTCCTGTCACTATCAGACTTCTGCAGCTTCTGCCTCAGCTCACTGACCTTGTGTTCCAGGAACGCCACTTTCTGTGCCACTGTTTCACGGCTCTGCAAATTAAACGGTGCCGTGGATTGAGCATGAGGTGTTCACAGAGGTGTGCAGTAGACATTCTATCTGCTGTAGAAGAATGCCTTGGCCCCAAAATTACAAAACTTTCAGCTCGCAAAATAAGACAACCATCGGCTGGATTTGTGTGATGTGTGATACAAAGTGAAAAATTTGAGGTTTTCACTGGCGAAAAATGTACTGGTTGATCTGCGGAATTGAGAAAGGACTATTCGAGTGTGTTTTGGAGTAAGTATCAAAATAGAAAGACATGTGTAGCTGACATTACTGACTGGTGTACCTTCTACCTTCATGATTTCCCTGTTCTGTTTATGAGTAAGTATTGAAATAGAAAGCCATGTGTAGCGTACCTTCATGAGTTCCCTGTTCTGTTTTTGAGTAAGTATTGAAATAGAAAGCCATGTGTAGCGTACCTTCATGAGTTCCCTGTTCTGTTTATGAGTAAGTATTGAAATAGAAAGCCATGGGTAACGTACCTTCATGAGTTCCCTGTTCTCGTTGTCCTTCTTCTGCAGACTCTCCTGGAGGTAGGCGGTCCTGGACCTGATGATCAACATGTCCGTGCTCTCGTCCTCCACCTCCACAAAGTCGTCAGCGCTCGGCTTCTTGAACTGGAACGGTGTGCTGGCACCGCGGATCTGACCACCGCTGGACACGTAGCAGAACTGGTAGAACTCCCCGTCATCGTTGGGCAGGGTGTGAGCTGTAACAACATGACAAGGGTTAACTAATCTAGGCTGCAATGCACAGATGTTTTCCAGTTATAGTACCCGACACAAAATGCTGTTGAATCGAATTACTGTAAATCATGCGTCACTAATTTAATGCGACCTCTAGATTTTAGATATAAATGCGACAACAATAAAATGCGAACGGCTATGTCTCCATACATGTTTTCCTACAAGTCTTACCTTTAACGTGCAGCAATTAAATGTGACAATATGGTGGTCGCATTTTTCGCATTAATATTCTGCTCGCATTAATTTCATGATTTACAGTAAACGATTACCATACATATTTAATAATAGGTCAACAAACCAGGGTTAGACCTTCTTTTGTTATGGGCGAGTATATTTTTAGGTAAATCGCTCTTCTTATTTGACTTACTAGCCAGTTGGCTTGTTCAAAGTTGTAAATTTTTGCACTAACTTCTAACCCTGACAAAACCAAGATTAATGAATAACCCATTGGTCAGGTTTTTTAAGTGTTTTAAGTGGTTTAGAGCCGCTTTCAATATTCTTGTCAGTTTAAGGCAAGAGGAAACCCGCAACATTCGTAACGGTAATAGCCCAATAGTCACGATAATAGAATTACATGTATAATCAAGTAACAATACCTTGGAACAGGATGGTTGCCTCTGATTCCTTGCCTGGCTGGTAATCTCTGGGTTGTGGCGCCCACTCATAGTAGATGTAGTCACGTGATGACATCCAGCCGACCTTGTACACGCCCACGTAGTCACGGCTAGACGGCACAATGTCAGGGGTCAACTTGTACGAGCATTCCACGTGGGCATCGGCGGGATATGTGTCTGCCACGCTGTGGAACACGACGGAGGCAAACTCCGAGCGCTGGAATCGAACTTCGTCATTCGACACGACCTCGACCTTGCTCGACACGATCTCCATGTCACTAGACACATCTTCTAGCTTCTCCATATCTGTGTCTGACATTGTCTGAAATAAGAGAATTTTGGACTTTGTTAACTGCTCGGCATTCACAATAATCTAGACTGGGTTAACTGTTTGAATATTCTTGATAACATAACCTCTAAATTTCAATCAATAACATATACTGGTATATAAAAGTAATAATAATAAGCAACATGCATACATTTAAACTATTTGTCACATACTTAGCTAGATACATTCTGTTTGAATCTTTTCAATCACAGTAAATAGTTTTGTAGCAGGTTGTATGTTTGTATATTTAATTTGTTAGACTTCAATTTTAATTTGAAATTACTATAGAATATGTTTTAAGGTGAGTGAATATGGAGTTTGACGTTGCTGTGGGAATTGTTCAGTGAGTGAGTGAATATAGAGTTTAACGTCGCTGCGGGAATCTTTCACCCATTTGCGACGAGGGAATTGTTCACCCATTTGCGATGATGTTTTAAGGTAAAAGAAAAAGGAATTTCAAAATCAGGCTTAAATTCATATTAAATGTTCACTCAGAATTATTAAAAATAATATACTAGTACTGTAGAAAGTATCTTGCAACAGTACTGATTACTAACTATGGCAACAGTGTGTCATAACACACTTGTTTACCATGTCACGCTTCACTGATTCCAGAGTCACTCATAGGTCACTTTCACGAATGACAACATCAAACATCTAAGTGTGTACATCGTGTGTGTATAAAAACACAAGACAATATTTCATTTACAGGCAGGTCTACAAAATACCTAGAAACAAAAGTAAGATTGGGTGGGCCTTATTGGCTACACCTACCAAAACAAAATATTATTACTCTCATCAAATATTTATTTTAATTTAGTTTTGAGAGTCATTGTGATTACACAAAACAAAACAAAACAAAAATGAATTTTAAAAAACCTATACAACGCAGAAGGACTGTTTCTTTACAAAATAATCAGATAATATTGTAGCTAAAAACTGACGTCCTGAACCATCCCCATATACATATTAGACCATAAATCTAGACTAGTAGGAACTGTGGGGTTTACGAAAACTGTTAGATAATTTATGTACTTTGATTACTGGTAATGAGTTGCAAATATTGTGTGGTATCAGATGTGATGCACCAGAAGTGTATGAAGGAGGATTTTTGCTTTCATTTAATGTGTCAAATATGTAGGATTTCATCAGGTAAAACAAATTATCTGGGTCTACAACTTATCAGAAGGACAGAATTAGTGATTGTACATGCCATGTCATGTATACACAATAATTGATTTTCATTCCTTAATAATATCATAATCATGCAACAAACACTAGTACCCAGGTATGTATCAGGTTTATTAAATACTCATAACCAAACATATGACTCGAGCAAACAAATTGTACGCTTGATTGTGATTTTGCTGATTGTAAGGGAGATCACTGCATGTAGAAGGTGGACTCTCACTGTGCAATTTGTAGCAATATATCAATGCATGAGAACATTGAATTGATGTATCATGTATCGATAATACAAGTTGTTACTACAAATTACACTGTGAGTGTCCACATTAATCAATTTGCCACAGCTGATTCACATCCTGAACACCCACTTTAATTTCCACAACTATGACCTGTTCACAAAAATAGACATTAGTATGGGAAATGTGATAATAGATGCCTTTGTCATTTTCTAAGAAATTATAACCAAAACAACACTCTTAACCATGTTAACCTCACGATTTGACGAACCTTGGACAATCGTTAGTCGGGTGTTTATTCAGTTTATTATGACTAGATTGTCCTTAGATATAGGGTTTATGACATGATCAAAGTCTGGACCTCGTATCCACGTCAAATCTGTGATGACTGATGTCGGTGGGGGTCAAGTTGGCGTCACGGATATGGTATCACAACAAAATGGGCAGCTATCATGTAATAATTGATACTAGGTACTTACCAGTCTGTTTTCTGAAGTCTTCAATGCATATATTCAACTAATTCACCGATAAGCATGCCTTCTGGAGATGACAAATAACCAAAAATTCAACGTATAAATGGATTTTATCTTTCTATTTTCGTTTTGCGAAGTAAACATTACACCATACATATGTATGCCTTGATAA
>JAUTBV010096481.1:0-16912 GCA_032361325.1 Lepetodrilus fucensis
TATAAATATATACATATATATATATATATGTATGTATATGTATAATAGCTAATAAACTGCAAAGAGAGAGCTATGATCCCTTAACGGATAAGAGAGCTTTGTGAAGATACCCAGATTGGTAAAGCCAGTTTTCAGTGCCTTATTTATTTTTCTACTTTGTGGTTTAGGGCCACTTTCAAGATTCTTTCACTTATATCACGACTTGCCAGTTTATGGCAGGAGGAAACCCGAACATATCCGTAGCGCTAAATGTTGCAGTAAACCCCGGCTGATACTACCAGACCAAGGATGATAACTGCATTGCCATTGTACAGATAACCTATGGATATTGCGTTAGAAAGGTAACTTTCGCGAACATTGATGCCGAGTTCCCGGGACTTTTGTCCCCGAAGTCCACATTTCATATCAATGTTATATCAATAAGTAGAATCGATTTCACAAATGATTTACTTTCACCCTCTCGGAATATTTGGTTGGCCTAGTCGGTTTAGAATGGAATGCCAGAACATTGTAAAATAGAATCAAATTAGACTGGGAATTATTTTATTTCATGTACACATACATTAGAATTAGCTCGAGATTCGGTATAAACATAGCATATATCTTATGGTCAAAGTATATCAAATTATCTAATGGTCAGCACTAAGGCTAGGGGAATTTCGAGCTAAGCCCACTTGTGTCTTTTACATACATTTTAAAACGTATGTATGTCCAGTTGTATTTGGTCAATGTATCCTAGATTTAACATCATAAGGGTTGGACAGTTTGGATGACACACTTTCCTAAATAGAGTCTTAATGATTATCTCAGTAATTAACAACACGTACCAAACAAGGCCGTGGAGATCATAAACATTTACAATGCAAACAGCAAGTCGTTGTCAAACATCTCTCTGTTAGCAAAGGTGATGTAAGTAAACATGGACCCCTCTGCGTCGAGGTATAAATATTCCTAAATTGTTTAAATAACTCTCCATCATGAATGTAAAACAATGTTCAATCAGATGTTTACTGTGAAGATCTATACGTAACCGTGCAGTCAAGTCAGATGCCATAAATTAATTAAATAAATACTCATATATGCCTTCTATAATAATACTTATACGCCATATTTACCGTCCTTTATATGTATTCTACATGTTGTATTATAATTCTTGTATATTTTGTACTTCATTACTCATATTGTATGTCCTGTGGGCCTGTGCCAGGCGGTGGCCTTTGACTTGAAATTAATAAACATTTTCATCAACAACTTATAAGCCAGCCCTCACCAAGAACAAAGAGCGTATGGACCCCCGTCTTTCCAGATTGGCCTACATGTAGAAATACCACCGTAAAACATCGTACTTGTCGATGAACAGTTTAAAAGTCTTTGAGATACCCATGAAGTTACATCTACACATATGTATATATACTGCTAATGGTGGTTGCTGTCCTCGGAGGTGTGTGCAGTTAGTACATACAGACTGAGTATAAATATACATATAAAACACAGGCGTTCTAAATACCGTGTGAACTCTATCTTTCGGACCAACTCCACATCAAAGACTCACAATGTCAATGAAGATGGCAGTACACCTTTCCTTAGTACCCTCGCACTCAACTACACTACTACTGTATAGTATATGCTGCAAGACATAGGGCCTACATAGTATTGTTGTGCGGGGTTCGAACCTGCTAAAGGAAGATAGCATGATGATGGCTACCTTCTGAAAGCAACGGTATCGTGCTCCACTAAATGGCAAAGTATTTTTTATACAGTCTGTTTGAACAGAGGAATAGGTACACATTATAGGAACGTGTATTTATTAAAGGAAGAAAGAATTGAGAGAGAAGAGATTGAGAGAAGAGATTGAGAAATGAGAAATAATATATTCATCAAGAAATTAAGCAAATCGTTTTGTTCGTTGGATGTGCAAATAGTACAACTCTAAAAGATGGTTGTATTATCACATGCATCCGAAAAACTATTTTTAACAATAGCGTAGCATCAATGTCTAAATTGTGTTACACATTAATTGTTTAAATGTTTAATATGTCTCTACGAAATGTATTGTGACATTATAACACAACATAAAGCAATTACAAAGGATCCAATTGTATACAGTTACGAATTGCCATGTTACAAGGTATCCATCTGTACATGTACATGATGTATACATCCTCGAAATACAGGGCATACTACTACTACTACTACTACTACTACTACTACTACTACTAATAATAATAATAATAATAATGACATGAAAAATATTATATTGTGCCAAATCTACGCTCTGAAGTCATGATCAAATATCGTGGATATATCTAATCCTTGCTACTAAACTAACCCACAGAGAAGGTTATATACAGTATATGCCAGGGTATTTGACAGATGCTAAGTTGACATACTCTGTGTTCCGGGGATGCTTTACATTAGGGAGCATTAATTGTATTTATTGTCCATAATTCTTCATACTTCATAGTATACGTGGTATGCCTTGTTGTTCCAGGATGAGTACCAGAAGCTCAGAGAGACGGTATGCAATTCCACGGACGTCTTCTTGGTATGCTATGACGTCACAAACCCGTCCTCACTGGACCGTGTCGAGCACCATTGGATCCCGGAAATCAGAGACTATTCTGCGACTGCGCCCTTCATCCTCGTGGGGACAAAAACCGACGCCAGGGCCACCATCGACAAAGAAAACGATCCCAAGTCACGAGCCATCCCTGCCGAGGAGGGCATACAAAAGGCCGAGGACCTCGGTGCCTTTGGCTACGTGGAATGTTCCGCCAAGACGTGCTGTGGACTAAGGAGGGTGTTCGAATCCGCCGCTCTCGCCTACTTAGAAAAATACGTTACCGTGGAAACCAGGAAGAAAAGCTGCGTCGTTTCCTAACGATGTGGGGGCTGAAGTATTTATAAATAGCGGAGGGCGTTCGATTCGGCCGCCCTCGCATACTTAAAAAATACATTACCGTGGAAACCAAGAAGAAAAGCTGCGTCGTTTCCTATCGATGTGGGGGCTGAAGTATTTATACATAGCGGAGGGCGTTCGAATCTGCCGCCCTGACCTACTTAGAAAAATACGTTACAGTAGAAACCAGGAAGAAAAGCTGCGTCGTTTCCTAGTGATGTGGGGGTTGAAGTAAATGGCGGGGGGTGAATGACTATATATCCGGATAGTTTTATATACAAACGTAACGATGATCAAATGACCTGTTCGCGAAATTTGTCATTTTGATCATCTTGAGATTGATAAATTGAGAGCGTTCTTTGTAGGTATGACGTTTGCACGTGATGTGAGCGTTAATGCGCGGAATGATAACAGCAGATGGTATTCGTTTGAATGTTGTCGTCAAAAACTATTTAATTGTTCACATTCTTGAGCATGTATAATTACGTAGTTATATGCAAAACATGCATTTGGATAATATACGTTCATACATCAGTACTAGGATCCTACTTATGATTAAATACTTCCCATCTGGAATATATGTATATGTAGTGCACAGAACGGAACATAATTTTATTGTCATGAAGTCACATAGTCCATGCCTTTGCTATGTGACATGGAAAAACACAGTATGTAATAATGTTTCCAAGAAAAATAATATATATGTAATATAAATGTAATGTGTAAGGTAGTGTTTGTTTGTAACGTGAAGAGCGTGATCACGTGATCACCACTCACGTGCTAGCTGTTCTTTGAAGACAATTTGAATATAACGGATGTTAAGTTGCCCGACTTCAGTAGGGCGTATATTAAGTGTGAGAACAGTACGATGAATATTACAGATTATTATTACTTTTTAATTCAGCTGTGATTCATTCACTATGTTCGAAAACCGCCCTGGTGATACTATGATGGTATCCTGCCCTATCGAGATGAATCAGATGCACATGCCGGGAAGAGTGGTCATATATAGTATGCATTATTGCAGTGTGCACATAACACGCAGGATACTACACTACTTAACAATACCCGTTTGTCAGTACCAGCCGGTGCTCACAGGTTTACTGAAGCATTCAGCGCTATGGATGTTACGGATTTCCTCCTGCCCTGAACTGACAAGTCGTGATGTTAATGAAATAATCTAGAAAGCGACTCTAAACCCCTCTAAACAAATATTTGTTTTTTAAATACCCGTGGGGTCCTTCCTGACTTTATCCGTTGGGGGCATGTCAGCTAATGCCGACGTTGATTGGTTCCGTTGGAAGCGACGTATTATCACAACAGAAATACTATCTCATAGGTTGATATTGATGGTGTTCATGGCAACCTCTGCGTTATATGTGTAATACATAGCCTATAGATCACATATATATTTGGATATTTGTAAAATGAAATGTTATTCATGAATAAAACTGAAAACACCAAGCAAGCTGCAGTATACCATCTATGGTGGCTGATTCCGGTCATGTCGTTCTGTCGCCATAAACATCGGGCCACGAGATTATGAAACTTTTCAAAGGACGATTTCATGCTCATCTCAGTGTTTTGTTCATAACACGACATGTACATTTTGAGCTTGAGCATAAAATCGTACTCATAAAGTGTCGTGGATCAGTGAAATTCTGGATGAAACTTACTTCGCGACATATCTATGATCTGTGGACTTCGCTCACTCTATGGAAAAGACTCTGGATATGCTTATCTTGCCTATACATTGTAGTACAGTTTAGTATAGCTGTACCGCAGAGTAATGCGAATCTCGGAGTTCTAACCCCAGGTGCCCGTCACAAATATCACATATATGTATGGTTGTTTTGGTTGTTTTGGACTAGTTCTTAGCTATAACTGCAAAGTACATTCACTTGACATACATAAAATCATGTTTGAACTTCCAAAAATCAGATCGAAATTCGTTTGTCCGATTATACATGTTTATCAACTGTGGTATTATGCCTTTAACCTATGAGGATATCCGATAATTTCTTTATTACGAGATCCAATATTTGTAAAAAGTACAGTAGATCTCGCATATACCGACCTCGGATAAACCGGACACTCGCCTATAACGGACTGAATCTGAAGTCCCGGCCACGGCACATGCGTATAACGGACTTCGCATATAACGGACATAAATCCGGCCCCACTGAGTAGGCGTTATATGCGAAGTCTACTATATCTGTGTTATCCGTCCCTGGGGAATAATATATGGCTTTATCACGCATGCATATGAAGATTTTATGTTTTCCATACACATAACACTTCTTACATTATTAGTCACATAGTAGGCTATATACCAGAAAACGTATCGACAAGAAAACGTATCCATATGTTAATACAACTGCGCAGGTTACATATTGACCATGCAATTACCTGCAGAGATAATCTACACGTGGTATCTACAGATCACCCTCCCAATCGGAACATACTTGCGCTATAATAATAATTATTATTATTAGGACTAGTACTACTACTACTACTACTACTACTACTACTACTACTACTACTACTACTAACATAATAATAATAAAATTAAACAGTGGACACAGTGGACAACCTCAGCTCACTCACTCACTCACTCACTGAATCATGAATAGACGATGAATACCCGTGCAACAGTAGGCCTTATATTTACTATTTATTATTTTAAAGTGTATCAAAATACAAACCAAGAAATTATTATACTAGTATATAGGAAGTCTTCCGTGTTAACACATTATTTTTTTCTCTGCCGTTTTTGTCCGTAAACATTATATCAGGCTCTCTATATATATAACATACATGTACACCTTTGTATTTATCCGGGTATATATGAGCTAATATAATATGTTATGTATTGTACATCTAGCAGATCAAATATAAGCTAATAAATATAGGACCAGCTAGCTATTTATAGCTTTTAGGGTTTTCCAGCATGACATGACCTAGGAACCATTTAGATATTTACACAAGATGGACTCCACCCATGCAATCTACAAGTCTATGTAACTATAATATATAATTGTCACCATTAGGGCCTTGACAAATTATTCAGTGAATATATGTCATCATATAATAAATCCCAAGCCCTGTTTTATTATACAAATTGTTTTTAATAGTTTGTATATTATAATATGTAAGTGCATAAGACACCATAATAAACTAATTTATTTACTTGGTATATGCTTATGTAAATATTTACAATTATAGAATATGTATAATGTAACCTATCTATTATTCGTCTTGAATAAAATATGTTTAAACGAAACTATTTTATTATTCATGGACGTAGCGTATGAAGCAGCAGTCCTTGAGTCTGGACCTCGAGGATGGATGTACGAAAACTGATGACACAAATAATTCAACTTATTTTTAATATACGTATTACATCTCCTATATCCAATATACCCACATAGGCGAGGCACCTGATGATCTATGCTATATATAACGCTCGAAGCTAATTGAACAGTAAATTCTATCGTCACTCACATGTTTAGGTGTTTTCAATTCAGATTTTCAATTGTTACCAATGTGACATTTTAGCCTGGGGCCAAATTTGCCGTGTTAAACACACTGCTTAGTATTATTATGTTACGTATTTCCCTGTTTGTTATATGGAGTTCCCCGTCCAAAAACAAATGGGAAATAATAAACAAACTGTTCAAAATTAACTATTAATTAGACCTTTTAAGTTGTCATCCGGATTAATATCACTTTAACTAGGGGTTATCGGTTTATGCTGTCAGAAACACGAAACAATATTAATTGTAGTCAATATTAAAATAGTAAACATATATTTGGCAATATACCGTCCCCTGAAACATGATATGACCATTAACTTCCGTCAATGTTTCAACGGATGTTAGTAGGCAAGGGTCAACTGCTTCTTTAAGGGATGAAATAATATATTGATATGCATTCATATTGCTACATTATGCTGTGGTTGAATGTATGCATTTAAATACTGCATATACTTGTACTGGTCTCAGTGTTACGAGGCCAAGTCGGTATAATTATACTCACATATCCTGGTATTCAAATACATGCATCGACTGTTAGCCTGTGACAATATGGCGCCCAACGGACCATTTAGTACTATGGTTACAAGAAGAATAAAAATATTAGAATAACATTATAATATGTTTAGAAGGCGCCTGCCCCTGCATAGTGCAAGGAAACATAATTACCAGATGCATGTCAGTTATTATTCACATTGGGTGACTTAAAATTTCATAGAGCGCGTACAATCACTAAATGATAAGAAATACTATACATATAGATTAAGCCTACATGTAACACTAACACATGAAATATATTTTTCTGGACATACTAGTAATCTATATTCTAGTAGGGCCTAATTTATAATGTCTATCATGTAGGTGTTCATATTAAATGTTAAAATCATAATACATAGACGTTTTGGATATATAAGATCTACATATACGTATAGACCTATTTGTATGTTGTAGGCTATATTTCTATGCTACATTTAGCTCAATGTGTAATGCAAACTTTCAATACAAACTGTCAAATATATGTGTCATGTTATGCTGACATTGAATATAAATGTATTGAGAACTCCATTAAGTGCTCTCAGATCCCGATCCCTAGTATAGGTGAATCACAACCAACAGATATCCTGGTTTAAAAATAGACCACTTTTGTATGGGCCACTGTATGACGTCATCCGGACAGCGCCATTGACAAGAGCTGGGTACCACCGCTACAAGTTCAACCACCACCATCACACTGGAAGGCTGCTCGCTATAGCGAGGGCCGTGTTTCTAATATGGCGGAACCTCATTTTATAAAGTGTGTAGTGGTCGGGGATGGAGCGGTTGGCAAGACGTGCATGTTGATGAGTTACGCTACGAACAAATTCCCAACGGAGTATATTCCTACTGTGTTTGACAACTATGCAGGTAAGTCGTCGTCCTATCTCAGGTGAACATGCAATCACACCCGAGTGGCATAGTCTAATCGTAGAACAGTTGTAATCCCGTATAGTAGACCTATATGTGCCTTCTTAGATAAGAGACTAAAATAGTGTTCTACTTTCTCACGAATATTTGACATTGAACTGGGTCATGTCAGGTATAAACTGAACAGATGTATACACACAATCAAACATGACAGCATTCATTTTACCCGAGCAATCTAGGGATCGTTCCTTCTTAGAAAAACGTTATAAATAGTTAATGGAAAACAACGTTAAACCTTTTTTCTGGAAGCAGTGACACATACTAGAGCTATAACACGCGATCTCCAGGCGATGTCCCAATAACTGAACAATTGTTGACATGTATGATGTTAAACATAATACACACACACTAACCAAGAATACCCAACACCTTGTGGTTTTGTTGTGGACTCGTAGCTTAAATATAAATATTTACAAACCCAGTATTCCATTAATACGTGACATGGGCTTCTGCTATCAGCTGATCTTTCTCGTGGTTGTGTTAATCAGCTGGTAAAACAACACACAGTGGTACTAAATACCAACAGAGGAAATTATCCATGCAACTGCACTGGCACATCTATGAAATGTCACCACAAATATATAATTATACGCATGCAGTTTGAACTCGGACAAACTCGAATGCCATTCCTCAACGAATGTATCACGTGTGTGTATGTGTCTGCCTCTTATAGCAAACATCGCGGACAGTGCAGCGATTGTTCTTTGCAAGAAGAAACAAATTAAAAGCATTCAAACATTTCGAATTTCCGAGAATCAGACAAGTGAAACATTCCTTCTTCTTTCTTTTTTTTCACCTGCAGAACAGACGAGAGCATGATAAGACTACATATATATATTGGTGGAGGTATATACAAATGTCAACATACCCTGGAGGTATATAGCGAGTATTATCTATATATTAGTATGCGGGAGCACGTACTGACATGCAATACTAGAGACAGTACAATCGGTGACAATCTAGAGATGATGCAGCTTATTGGATAGATATACGAGATTTAGAATAAACATTTTTGATGCGAATTATAATGCTATTGTATAAGACCAAGCAGGAACCGTTACAATAGTAGCCTATAATATCGAGCAGGAACCGGAACACGTGAATTCGGAGCAGTGATATTCAAGGCCAACAGGCTTATAAGTCGATCACTCCTCAGTACGTTTGAAGTATCGGCCCCAATTTGAAGTTTTGAAGTCGTAAACATGTCCTGGGGAAGTCTGTTTGCTTGCATAGCGGTAGTTTGAGGGACCTATCATTCTTACACGGGTCACCAGCTATATGCAGACGATCTCGGCGGAGGCTCCGACAGGTGACTCCACGAGCAGACGACATGATTAAGTAATGAGGCGGGATATCTTCCCCCAGAGGTAACCCTAGAACAAGGGTTGTGTGTAAAAGTATGAGACAACCTGTTTATATGGCATGAGGCAAGAACATCGAGTTTAGTCGCGGAGATAAATTTACGACCATACAAATATACCAGCTACTGGGCGGATATAAAAAGATAGTTGGTACATGCAGTTTGGCCTCCAGGCTGATTCTAATCGTATTCGCGCTGGCAGATTCTTGATATTGCGCTTGGCGTTCTTCCATAGGCGATATACCTAAAGTAAGCAAAGCGAAGGAGACCGTCGAAATTTACCTGTCTTGTTGATACTGGAACTAATCCTAACAAAGTGTACACTGACTTTGGTTTCTCAAACATGCTTTCTTGGCATTCTGGAAAAAAAACACACCCTATCTATGGTAGGCCTCTATATATGAGGCATACTTCATTGTTCGATTAAGATTCATTTCATAGACATGCATTTCTTATAATAGGACAGGATTTGCATACCAAGATAAAGAAGTTGATGGAATGTCCTTTTTATTCGACAAATGTTCCTAAAAGTCCATAAGTTCATAAAATCCACAAACATCCTTTACTCTCTGAGAACGTCATTCCGTGTGTTGTATTTATGTATATTTGTTTTAAGACTATTGTGTTATTGTAACTTTATAGAATGCGATAGCAAGTCGGATGACATATTTACTATATATGTAGTAGGCTATAGTATTTACACGTAAATGTACCTGTACTGGCATCCTCTCACATCAGGGATAATTTATTACGCTCAGGACTCGCTGCATAGTGTGAACGTGTACTGGTAGCAAGTATTGCACACAACACATCTTCTAGAAACGCATATTTCTAGAAGACAACACATCTTCTAGAAACGCATCTTTCTAGAAGACAACACATCTTCTAGAAACGCCTGCTACATTCATTGTACAGTTCTGATGGATGTATATATATATCTAGGTTAGCTTCGACCAGTTATAGCGGAATTAATTGGAGAGAATATTATCATACCAACCATCACCAGTGGCCGTCATATACATTAACACAGTACAGGTCATACTCAAACCTCTTATAAATGATCGCACGATACCAGAGTCTTGGTGGCGTTTACCAGCAGACGCCATACCATGACGTGACGTCTGCACGAGCAGACGGCAACTTGTACTTGTGTGGTTTTCTTCCATGCAGTGTGGGACTTTTACATTAGCTAACTGACCGTACACGTTGTAGTCTCGTTATCGAAGTGACGCCATCTCTCTCAGGACACTGTTTGACAAAGTTTGAGTGCAAACGTTTGACATGTCCTTGCTTCCGAGTAGTTGGCGGTAGACTTCGAGCATTAGCTACGTGTTGTCATAAAGGACGGACGGCCATGAAATCGGTCTGCAGACAGTCGATAAATTAACGCAAGCAGACATTCGCAGTCAGGAGTGACCGCGGGGACCATACTATGATATTTATCGATCTCAAGGTTGTTCATACTTCATGAACATGCTTTCTGATTAATTACGCGATTTATTGCCCATTCAGTTGCAAGCTCCGTCGCTCCTACAAGAAAACGAATGCATTTTAATTAATTATTATGCCAGCAACAGTCATAATCAACACATGTCCAGGCTGTATTGGTACGCCAAGCTTCAAGTTCTGGCTAGTTCTCCATCACTATTGATGTTGTAGGTTGTTGATATCATATGCACTAATCATGCCGTTGTGCGGTTCCGTGGTATGGTATGAACGTCTTTCACTGTTCTTACAATCACAGATATAGCCTACATTGAGATCTAAAGAAACGCATGACGTTTAATGTTTGTTTCAGAAAGCACCCTTTTTCTTTGTGCTTTCAAGCTTGTAGCAAAACGAACCCATTTCGATTTATCATTATAATGGTTTGGTTTGGTTTTTATCTGAAAGATGATTGGTGTGTTTGTCTGCATGAGCTCCATAATTAAATAGAGATATTAATCGAAGTAGCTGTCACTTGGAATGTTAATTGACATCAATTGCGTATATATGTTGTTAGGTAATGTTAAACTCATACCAGGGAAATTAGATAACGATGCGGTTTTACCCACATATGTAATTACCCTGCAGCAAAAAGTCTAAAATATTTTAAGTGTTAAAATGTGGGACTTCAATCAGCTAAGATATAGGTTACTGCATACAGTTTAAGCCTGTATTACTAATTTAGCCTTTCGTGGGTATCTCTATGAACTACATTCAATATTAAGCCGAGAATTGTAAACGCACTGACTCCTGAATCATATTCTACTAACAACACTTATCTAGACGGCCTACTACGTGTCCTGCATCGACGGTTTGTCTAAATTATTGATTCGCCGTGGTTTGATAAAATGAATATTAATTGCGAAACAAATTAAAGCAGCATTGACGTTGTTCGTAATATGGTGTTTTCTTTGGCTGCTCTCATATCAATGCACTATATTTAGTTTATACACAGGGGTATACTATACCAAACATTTAGACTTATTTATTATTACAATGGAATTTTATCACGATTTAATACTCAATAACACGAGATTATGTGTTTTATTTCCATTAATATAGTATTATTAAGACTATTGGGATAGGTGTTAGGAATGTAAGAAGTAGACTAAATATTGGTCTACTGATTATGATAGCTTCATTAATGTTAATCCATTTCACCCATTGCATTAATGAATTGTATGACCGTTGTCACGTTTGATATCAATACATATTTGTTCTCTATCAGGTTTGTGATTTCCTTCTGGTTGTAAAAGCTTATATCAATGTGTGTGCCAGCACAGTTTTGACGTTTTGTCGTGTTGTTGTCGCTTTTCGACCATCATTGGCATGTCCGTGTCAATTGACCTGTCACTCGAGGTCGTTGTTCGCATAGGTTAATTTAGGTTATAGGTCATAGGTTAATTTACACTACCCTCGTTATGTTGACCTTCTTCAGTACACACATTGAGTATGACCCCGTGGACAGGGATAGAGTTAAATATTATATTATTGAGATTGCCTTGTACACATAGTTGTACCAACTAGTAAATCTCTACCATTTGACAAGCTGGTCACGGATATACGTGGTTTATATAATATCGTAATTGTAAGAGCATCCAGGTATAGATCATTTGTTTGAATAGATTCGCATATCCCTACCATATCTACCCTTTAAAAGACCCATTTTATATTCCAAATGGATGTGTATACATGTCTCTCCATTCTACTACTCGTAAATTATTTTCATCGGCCCATTCTACTACTCGTAAATTATTTTCATCGGCCCCATTGAGAAAAACAATAATAATAACTCATGACAAGTTATAGGCCTATTATAATCACGAGAAGTAATAAACTTGTCATTTGATATTAATTATAGGTACATCTGCATCCTTATGTAAGAAATAACAGAAAATGTAAACATTATTCGAAGAAGTATTCAAAATCTGTAGTCATAATCTGTGAACAATGGCTCGTCTCTTCCCCGAGGACGGTCCCATTCTGCACTTATCGTACGTTCCGCATCCGCATTGAGTTGTGATGTTGAACTTGTACATTGGTCAGCGATTTGCCCCAGGGTCCGGTTGTCCTCGATCAGGGTCCGGTTGTCCTCGGTCGTACCACACAACTAAGTATCCCCACTTCCGGTGACGCCGTCCGTGGACAGTCACACCACGACGTGACGTGTGACTCCGTATACAACGTGACAGTCACACTGTGTACCTCCGCGACCCAGTACAATACGTGTTAAAGAAAAGCAGACGAGTCTGAGTTATAAATGATGGTCTGTCGGAGACACTGCAATAAATTGCATTTATGAAGGATGCCATACATATAGCATATACGTACATACACGACCCGCACGAAAATAAAAAATAAAACACTATATGCGCCTATAATATATGCCTACTTGGATATACCGACTTGGATATGCTTACTTGGATATATAGGCCTAGCCATTAAAGGCACAATATCACAGATATTTATGGTTGTTTTGGACTAGTGCTTAAATATAACTGCAAAGTGCATTCACTTGACATACATAAATTAATGTTTGTATACGTACTTCCAAAAAGTTTTCCACCGCTGTGTGGTTGACAAATCTCGAATGCCAACCCCTCCCCGATAGAGTGCTTCTGTATATATCATTCAAAGGGGACGTAACTCTAATGTTTCCTCGCATTCCTTCTTAGAACAGTGATGCATCAAAGACAAGATAAATAGCGGAAATTTCCCTTATTTAACATAAAATACCATTTGTTTTATAACTATCAAGTGCTGGGGGATAAGTACATCAGTAAATACATACTTTTGTATGAACAAATCATGCGTAATTAGTCTCATAGTCCATTATATAGGTCAATCAACCGTGATATTATGCCTTTAAATGCGACGTAGAAGTAATAAAACATTAATTTTTTTAAATCCAGATTTTGTTTGTAGGCCTCAAGGACATAATTAGATAGCCAACTATTTGTTTAGTGTCATTTATGAGGTGCGTTTCTTATCTACCTGGATATACAGACAGTTATGTAGCCAACGATGACAGTTCTTTTTGGTGTGTCCAGTGCGAATGCTTTTAATAAAATAAGTAGCGAAGGTGCCAGTATCTGATTGCTATGAGACTGAGCCCAGTTTTCGATCTAGCGACAGTTCAGAGCTGGCCTTATCGAACAATATCAGAGTGAAACATAGGACGGCGATAACTTATCCTCGTCGAGTACTTTGACGTACATAGTTCACAATGTTTGACTCTAGGCTGATGGTTGGTGTGAACTAACTGACTCCTGCAGACTGTTGCGGTCATTGAGTACTAACGGTCATCAAGTAGGCCTACTTTAGCCTATACTGCAGTATAGGGCCTACGTTGCCAGAATGTGATGTTGTAGTCATGTGCTCCATTGTCCATGGGGCCTGCTCCTTTCTAGCTGTAATTTCTTTACTTTTTGTGTGTCGCATGCGGAATTACTCTGTGCGGTATTGATCCTTGGTAACTGCGCATGCGTCAGACAAAAAGTACAGACATTACAGCTAGAAAGGAGCAGGCATCCTTGCCATCGTAATACAGAAAAGTAATAAAATTCCAGCTCTTTCGCCATGTTACCTTCGTTTGAAGTCGAAGCTAGATAGAGTTGTCTGATACTGAAGATTCATGGATTGCATTCCAACTATCGTATGCATCTGTCTTGTCTATAACTGTCTATAATCTATAACTTGTTTCTGTTTGCATCTTGGGATTATCACGAAATGTGTTCAATAATATACTTCAGAACATTTGTGTTTCAGATATGAAAGTCCGTTTGGTCGAATTTTGAATATATTATTTTTTGGATTCCATTTTACATAAAATATCTCAGAACTAACTTTTGATATTTCATAAGAAGTCAGTGATCAATAATTCCAGGTTTGACTTCACTTTATGAATGATCCATTGTTCCCCAAGCTCAACGGGTGAATAATGACACTTGAGTTCGTAACGTAAAACCCTAGACCTCTAGAAATGTAAACTTTCAAATAATTAATGTTCGTGACTATTTGTACTCTGTAACGTATTTCCCCCCAAGTAAAATTATTTTAGTTGTGTATAACTAGTTGTATTTTACTTGCACACGTGACGCTGACAGCAAATTAATGGGCATACGTGGCACATTGAATGTACGCTATTCAAGTTTAATGTTAGATAAAATATATGAGCACCGTTATGTGTTTCAAATTAATTGTTTAACACGTTTCACAATTGGCTATGTCTTTTTTTAAACCTTAAAAATATTGCGTATTTATTTTTAAATCTAGTAATTTTAACAATTTGTATTGCTAATGGAAAGTTAATGTGACAGTAGAGGTATACTGTATACGTATATTCGAGGTTATGGTCCCAGTGGCCTTAACACTGTGTGTCATCATGGTGACTTAATTATACATAGAACAAACAGCTCATAATAACCATAGAGTGGTGTCTGGTTACCAATTATGACTGGGTTTTGACACCGTCTGATTCTCCGGTCGTGACTGCCGAGTCGACCCAATCCCATTTAAACAGCCGCTAATGTATTGGACTTGACATAGTTATGTTTAGAACAGAGTGCTGATGGCATTGGCATTGCCGAATACAACGTCATATAATTTATGTAGATTCTTTTGCATGCATTTTTCTAGTTACATCTAGTAATATTATAGTAAGTATACACTATTATTTATTTTTAAATTGAAAAGAAATATAAATTATTCATAACTGCATGCAAAGATACCGAATTGTCAACTTAGCCATGGTCTCGGAGGTTGAGGGAACTATCTTGTATATCATTCCTACCGATTGATATTACTAGTATACTCGTGAAGTAGAGTTCGTGAAGCTTTGTCATTATGTCATTGGCTCCCATTCTACAAAACGATGGTATCACTACGAGAGAACAAACTGATATACTTGTAAATTGCGATCTATGACCTACGACGATACGACCATTCTGTGGAATTGGACGCAGAAAAAAATACTTGCTTAACTGCTCATGACGGACTGCGAGCTAAGACCTATGACGATACGATAATTCCGTGAAAATGGACACAGAAATATAAACATTCTTATCTGAGTGATCACGGAGAATTTCGAGCAATGACATAGTAAAACAATCATGCTGTGGAATTGGACACATAAACTTGCTTAACTGATCATGACGGACTGCGGGCTATGACCTATGAAGATACGATAAGTATGTGGGATTGGACACATAAACTATGATCTATGAAGATACGATAATTATGTGGGATTGGACATAGAACATTAATATAAACGTTCTTAATAACAGATCATGGCGAATTTCGAGTGATGCCATAATAGCAAAACGATCATTCTGTCAAATTAGACACAATAGTCATAAACATAGACTTGCCTAACTGTCTAATACCTTGAACGAACAAGACTAGTTTAGGTGATAATACCATCTGCGATGCAAACCACTGATCAACTCCCCCGCTACCACTTAACCCTTTAGACAATATGGTCTGCTGGCTTTCTGCTACTATATCCTCGGAATCCGTTGCCTTAGAACAGGTATTATTTCAGAGATGATACACATGGCTTCAGGCTTTAGCCTCCCAGGATCTGTCTAATGGGCGAACATCCAGTGTAGAAGCTCACGCCCGTGTGAAAACATCCTCCGGTATCACGTTGTCGGGAAATCATGCGGAGACTGGTTACAGTGAAAACAGTTTCCTTTAATATGGTCTAGACACACTTGTTGGGCGGAGGCCAGAGTGACCAGATTGCTTATTATACAGCTCAAGTGAGATTGCTGGAGCCTATGATTCTCCTCAAGTTGGCGTGAGAGAATAGATTCGTTGCTGACAGTATTAACCTACTAACTGAGAAGAACGTAGTCCTTGTCAGCGACGTTATCGTAGCAATTATTTCGATTTTTAATAATTTTTATATTTTTTGGAAAATTGTCAAAATCATTAAAAATCGAAATAATTTGGTCCACGTAAAGTTACGTTATGTAGCGTAATATTCCTGCTATTGTTAAAGCATTGGCAGAGAAGCTCTGACCATCATACACGCCCCATGTCAGAGCTTCTCGGCCTAGTGTTTTGATATGGTCGTCTAGCACGGTTTTATCTGAAAATAAATGCATTTGTTTTGACTACACAAGTACTTTATACAACCAGTTACCTATTCCACATGTCTCACTAGTT
>JAUTBV010096492.1:0-16910 GCA_032361325.1 Lepetodrilus fucensis
AAAGACCCCAATGGGAAGGGAAAAGGAGGGGGGGGAAAAGGGCACCAATGGGAAGGGAGAGGGAGGTGGTGGGGGAAAGACACCAGTGGGAAGGGAGAGGGAGGTTGTGGGGGAAAGACACCAGTGGGAAGGGAGAGGGAGGTGGTGGGGGAAAGACACCAGTGGGAAGGGAGAGGAAGGTGGCGGGGGAAAGACACCAGTGGGAAGGGAGAGGGAGGTGGTGGGGGAAAGACACCAGTGATGCTAGTGTTAGACCGATCAATTCAAACCTCTCTAACTGTACACAGCATATAACCTGGTTGTAAACACCGTGGCAATGGACTCATAGTGTGGGTAAATGTCAGCTTTCTATTTCGGCTCACTTGTGTGCGGATACAACATCAACGGAACCATCCACATGGCTCTCAATAGAGGTAATCAAATTTTGAGGAACCGTGCACAATACACTGGTGATATCTGTTCATTGTTTTGTGGTCAATACCACTCCTATATTGCCAGCCTCTTAGCCAATAGTATTCCATATGGCTTAGAAATAAATCCCACGAGCCAACAAGTCTGGAAAGTGTTTCATTTTGGGCAGATATTTAATAATTGCTGGTTCTGTTATTATATTGGCATAATATCATAAACATGTTTTATGGAACAATTTCTTTTTCAGTATGTCACAGAGGAGCCCTATTGTTAGAATACATTAGTACCGCTAATTCCAAGATTGAGTTAGTGAGCGATTTGTTGCTTTAACGTTGCAGTGGGAATCTTTCATCCATAAATAACAAATTGAAATTGAAAATCAACCCATCCACAAAATGCAATGAGCATGATGAGATTAGTACGTTGAACTTGAAAGAATAATATATGTAAACCTAAATTTGCAATTGATATAGTTAAAAAATTATGACAAAAACCATGTCTTATTTAACCCTCTCCCTGCTGAAGGTGACTTAAGTTGCCTGATCACATGCAGAAATAGAACAATTTGATATTATTCAGCAGGGAGAAGGTTAAACAAAGACACACTCAGTATTACTGTGGTAATTTCATTGGCTAATTTCATCACGCCTAGGGTAGGTCGAGTGTTGAATCGAATACGCTCTATGATTCGCTCCTACCTTATACTGAATCACAAACTGAAAAACTTGTGGCATCACCTTAGGCAAGTGGCTTAGTTCGAAAATGCCTCTGTTCACCCAGCAGAGAATGGGTACCCGAAAGGATGACATAGACACCTTCCAGGGAGCTGAGATTGAAAATAAAATAGTGCTTATTGATCCACTGACCATGAAAATAATGCAATGCTTTTAGAACGGATTAGAGCATGGATTTGGTGCAATATAAAATTACACATTATTATTATTATTATTATTATTATTGTTGTCTGTACACTGATATGTAATGTCAGTTGCAGAGGGGAAGGGGTATGTAATGTTGTACATTCTTTCTAAATAGCCGTGGGTGTTGATCCTTCCTTATGCTTGTAAGACAACAAAGTACCTATTACACCACACACGCACGCTAGAATTCAGAATTCTTGACCTTTCTGCAATACGGCGCCATCTGGTGGCCAAGGTACCAGCTGTTCAGCGTGGAGTTATGCCACAGATACGCTATACAGCATTACGAAAACAGCCGTTTTCCAGATACTACATCTAGATATCTAGTACACTGAGGCATCATTACCTACACAGATTATTTAGCTTGTGTCAGGTGTCGTCATAGCTTATTGACTTGAAATACATCTGCATAATAAATACTGCATGTAAATAAAACAAGTACTGACATTTTCATTGTGCTCTTAAAAAAATTGATACAATTTTCAGGAGGTTGGATACACAAAAGCAAGTAGGAGATGTTTTCATTGAACTAACAATTCACATTTCAGGTTGGATATAAAAATATATTATTTAAAATGTTATAAAATAGCAGGAAAATTCATTAAAACTATAAATGCACAACATTTTGATTTAATACCGACATCATCAGGGGCATTGACGATACTGTACGTCAGAATTTCAAATGTAATTTACCAAAGAGACATGTCTTTATAGAAAAAAAAGCGTAAATTAATAACAAGTATAACATGTAACCTAACACTCGATTACTTTATGCATAGATCTTGTTCCCAAAGAAATTTGGAGCTTTGAGTTGGACTATACCAATAACTACATCAGAATTTCAAATGTAATACCAAAGAGACATGTTTATTAATAGAAGAAAAAAAAGAGTAACACATATAACATTTAACCTAACACTGGACTATGGTATGCACAGATCTTGTTCCCAATGAAATGCTTGGAATAAATTCAGATAAATGTCAATTCCACTAACGCTAATAGATGTGTGTTAACTTTGACCTTTCATCTGATACAGGAAACATTTGACTTCTGCTAAGTGAGCTTGACCTGCCGAGAATAATAACACAGCGATATTCGCTAGCAGCATGTCATGCCAGAACATAATGAATAGAGATAAATCACCGGCATCCGTGTGCCTTTAAAAATACATTAACCCTCTCCCTGCTAGAATACACACGGACACTGCCCTATCTCAGGTTGCCTACAGCTTGGATAGGGTTAGCTAAACCATGATTTTCAATGACATGACCACGTCTCTACAAGTTTACATATAATGATCTTCCGAACACAAGTGATAATTTAGTTTTCATAATCAGTAAAGTGACAAAATCCTATTAAATACCAAAAAAATATAATAGTAATATTAATAATAATAATTTTAAAAAAAATAAAATTTTATTTTTTATTTTTTATTGTAAATAATTGTTACAACAACTTCATACAACTATTTTAACCACGACTGAGCCTAAATAAAGAGGTTGCCTAAATAATTGTTACGCAAGTTTTGATCGATCTATCATGGAACATTACACTGTTGCAGGTTCAGATCCACCTCAATTTGGGTTGTGTATCTATGTTGATATATTAATATACAGCAGCAAGAAACTGTGTTTTACAGATCAGTAATGGATAATCAAACACGGGGAATTGTACACAAGTAATATGAGCCAGTCTCCACAGGTGGCTTAAATAAGTAGGGCTGGATCAATATAGCGTTATACCACTGATATATGTACTCAATATAGCGGTATACCACTGATATATGTACTCAATATAGCGATATACCACTATATGTACTCAATATAGCGGTATACCACTGATGTATGTACTCAATATAGCGGTATATCACTGATATATGTACTCAATATAGCGATATACCACTGATATATGTACTCAATATAGCGATATACCACTGATATATGTACTCAATATAGTGGTATACCACTGATATATGTACTCAATATAGCGGTATACCACTGATATATGTACTCAATATAGCGGTATACCACTGATATATGTACGAGGCATAAGACTTTCTACTGAATCACATAATATGTCAACTTGCATATTAATTTGCATAGATTTGACGCAATACAGGACTTAGATAAGTGTTTCATTTTCGTCCGATCCTATTGAATTAGTGACAATAAAATATGTTTAATCAATCAAATGTTTGCATTTATTTTTTATTAAATACTGCATTATGTCATAGTGGGAATATTTCACCCAAACAACATGAAAAATAAAAAACACCCAGAAAGCCAATGCTTACTCCTAGGTATTCCTGGAAATAATTCAATCTAGATATAGTGGGCTACATGATTTTCATCAATTTCCTCGGGGTTTACTCCAAGATCAATGGCCGCTTTCCATCATGGCTATTTGTGTGTAAACAAATACAGAGATAGGATTTGGGCTGGGGATACTCCAATTGATTCGGGCATCCTCCAATCGATTCGGACATCTCTATGTTAACGGTATTAAGACACCCCCGGCACCGTCTTCCACCAGCGGGCCGTTAGGATTCTGATCCCGAGGATGTTATCGTTATCCCTGTGATCCCCCCTACAGAGAGCTTTCCCCCTCAACTCTGACAGCGATAATCATCTCGGAATAATGCTCAAATGCTCGTCAGAATCATGTGTGAGTGCTGCTATGATGATATGGAGAGAAAAAAGTCTTTCCCTTTGGTCATATTTGTAAAATTGCCAGGATTGAAATTAACACTAGCCCGGGCCATTTTTCCCAATGCAAAAGGTATCCAAAAGGCTAGTAGAAATTCACAACATTTGTTATTTGTATCACTATTCGGACTAGTAAGTTTCCAAGTTAGTTGCTATCGCCGAATTGTGAGTCTTGGTGAGGTCACTAGTATCCATAGACCATGTTGGTTCTAGGATTGTGAAAACAGCCCCCCCCCCCCCCCCCCCCCTTCCCCCAAAAATAAATAAATTATTCTTGACCTGATGAGATGAAAACAAGTATTTTGCTTTGGTCAGACATCAAATTTGTAAAATTGAGAGAGTTGGGAGTAGACAGTCTTCGTATTAGTATGGTCTATGATATCCATAGACCATGTTGATAGACCATTGACGAGTAATGATGCCGTGCTATGTTATTGACTTCGAGCGTGGATTTGGCGCAGTATAAACATTCACATAATTATTATTCTGGAATAGTGAAAATATTACACCCATCCCCCCGGAATATTCCTGAGCGAATTTGTAAAATATGCTGGAATCCTTTGCCGTACCATCACTGGATGAAACACCACGTATGCAAAGACATAACACTACGTATGCAAAGACATAACACTACGTATGCAAAGACATAACACTACGTATGCAAAGCAAAGACATAACACTACGTATGCAAAGACATGATGGTTTGGACATTAGTGTCAACATTAAGTGCTTAAAACAATTCAGAGTCCAAATTGCACCAAATTCATATTTCACATCTCAAACAACCACAACAGAACCATTATGAAATTAGGTGTATCCCGTTTCAGATCAATTGGATCGTGATGAATTTAGTTTCGAGGGCGGTGGTGGTGGTGGTGGTGGTGGTGGTGGTGGTTGTGATCAAGCCTATATTGGTGGGGCATTTTGAAGGCCGAATACATACAAATTGGTCAAATTTCTCAAGAGAAAAACAATCCCGATTGTCATAAGTAAACATCGCACAATTATCGTGAACTTCACAGCAACCCAATAATAACACAAGAGGCAGAGGTCAAATTGCACAGAGACAAATTATTTCAATTCATCTGGAAAAGACTTCCAGGCTTGCTTTCACGCAATTAGCATTGTTATCGCATTCACTGGGTTTATGTTGAATTAGCTTAGCTCCTAACACGCCAACACGCAGCACAATGTGACATTCTAAAACCAGAAGAAACTGAATTTGGGAGCTCGGTCAAGGATCAACTCCAGCCAATGATCAACTTCAGCCAATGATCAATTCTAACCAATGACAATTTGTCGAGAACTTCTTTAAACAGAAGTTCACAGATTTTATTCCAAATTTAGCTCGTCAATTATCCCAAGGGAGGCGAAATACTTGCCACTGGGAAGAAAGACCATTTACACCAACGCAGATGTGGATTGGACGTGGATATAGATGATGTGGATATGGATGTGGACAAGAAGAAGAGGAATGGAAAATAAAATGGATGGATTAAGTAAATTGATGATGACTGCAAGATGAAGAATGATGCATCGTTAATGAATGGAAGTTAGAAGTTGAAGATTGATGAGGGGTCAAATTGAGTTTCTGTATGGTCAACATAATGAGATTTTTCAAAGAATAGAAATAGAATGTGCACTACACACATTTTATTCTTTCTACATGCTGATGAAACAGATTTATTTATTGCCAACATTATGATTGCATGAACTATTATTTAATTATAAAATGAATAAATATTAAAATGTAATTAGATAATACTGTACAAAACACATAGGAATGACACACCAATATGTACACCGACTAGTGCAACTTAACGCAATTAATAAATTAATTAAACTCACAAACGTTTTATGCTTGTTTAAATTTATTGCTTTAATGTACTATTTCCAATATCCAATTTCCCTTGGCATTTTGTGTGACAAATCCATCCTTAAACCTCTCCCTGCTGGATTAGGCACATGCACTGCCCTTTGGGCATCTCTGGTTGTCTTTAGAATGAAGAGGGTTAATAAACAAAATTAACGACTCCCCCAGTTCCCAGTATAATACTTCCAATGTCTAAATTACCCATGACATCTTATCTTCTTTGCAGCTTAATATTGTTTGTTATTGGAAACACCCCATTAGCAATACCAATGGTAATATCATTATCAAACAGCTATCACACACGTAGAGAGGGCATGGAGAAGGATATGCAGCATAGAGCGTGTATTCAGGTGTGTGTGTGTGTGTGTGTGCAGGGTTAAAACTTAACTTTAAAACATACTCGCCCGAATAATGATATAAATAACAAAACATGAATTTTTTACTAGCCAGTAGGATACCTTTAACATTAGGAGAAATGGATCAGACCGCTAGGTGAGTGGGAACTTCTATCCTTGTGTGTGAGTGTGTGAGTGTGTGTGCGTGCGTGTGCGCGCGCACATGCCTGTGTTGTGCATGTGTGTTGTGTGCAGTGTTTTTTCTATGTGTGTGTATGTGCCCTGGAGGAGCACATACAGGATAGCACGTGTCTGCAAGGCTGTGTGCGTGTGTGCACACGTGTGTGCATGCATGTGTGTGAATGTATATATGTGTGCATGTGGATGTGCATGAGCCAAAGGGGTAACCCCTCTGGCCGAGACCAGTAGGAGCATCTTATATCACACCCGGCTACACATGCATGTTTCCATGTTCAAATAACAGTAAAGGGAACGCGGTTGGAACACAAATGTGGGAACACTGGGGAACATAAATCCCGAGCGAGATCTGGTGCTCATCTGAACACTGGCACCGACATCACTAAGCTGCAACGGCTTAAAGTGCCGCTATTAAATGTCAGCAGAGACGACGAGTGCACTAAGGGTCACCAACCACAATCTGGTTCAAGGTTCAACACCGACACAGATGGGTGCATACAGGTTACAATGTAAGATCTGAACATACAGGTTCCAATGTTTATTTAAATTAAAATTAAAATTAAAATTAAAATTAAAATTTAATCTAATTTTTTAAATTGGGGGTTAGAGTCGCTTTCTAGATTCTTTCACGAATATCACGAGTTGTCAGTTTAAGGTATGAGGAAACCCGTAACATCCGTAGTGCTGAATGTTGCAGTAAACCTTTGAGCACCAGCTGGTCCTATACTGATAAGACCAAGGATGCTATCAGCATTTCCACTCTACAGGCAGTGCATACAGGTTACAATGCAAGATGTGAACATACAGGGTGAAATCTATGACAGATGCAAACATGCAATATACTCGAAATTGAATTCTACAATAAGAAATCTATAATCAGTCGTCCTTATTTACATTTCCGTTTCCACATAGTTACCTGAATGAAACTTCAATGGGCTGGCAATAAGCAACAAGGCCAATCTCATATTGAATATGTCAAACTAATTTATACATGCACACAGGAGCATGTTTATTAATAAAAGTAACAGATGTGGACATTTCAATGTCCAATGCTGTGTTCCCGGGAAGTTGTAGCTGTCTGGTGCGCATGATACCTAGGACAAGCGGTAACAAAGAAATGTTCATCCAGGGATCACTAGCGATATCACTAGCTATGGATGTTCATCCAAGAATCACTAGCGATATGTATGTTCATCCAGAAATCACTAGTGACATGGATGTTCATCCAGGAATCACTAGCGACATGGATGTTCATCCAGGGATCACTAGCGACATGGATGTTCATCCAGGGATCACTAGCGATATGGATGATGCAGATGCTGTAATTGCTACGGAATGGATGGAGGCAACATAATCTAAAACCAACCTGGGTCAACTTTAACAGTACAATTTTCAGGGATGAAGATCTTATAATAAAGATCCCCGCCAAGTGTTTGGAAATTACCTCATAGTACTAGATGAAAATGTACAAAACATTAAACTTCTACCAGCCATTAATATTGCTAGAAATGATTTGGTGAATAGACTGTTGGATATTCTCAAGTAAGCTTAATAATACAAATTATGCCATGCCTAAACCTGTGTCAACAGACTAGTTTTATCAGACCTAGGTTACAGGTTATGCTATGCCTAAACTTGTGTCAACAAGACTAGTTTTATCAGAAGTAGGTTACAAGTTATGCCATGCCTAAACCCGTGTCAACAGACTAGTGTTATCAGAACTAGGTTACAGGTTATGCCATGCTCAAAACTGTCCACAGACTAGTGTTATCAGAACTAGGTTACAAGTTATGCCATGTCTAAACCTGTGTCAACAGACTAGTGTTATCAGAACTAGGTTACAGGTTATGCCATGCCCAAAACTGTCCACAGACTAGTGTTATCAGAACTAGGTTACAAGTTATGCCATGACTAAACCTGTGTCAACGGACTAGTGTTATCAGAACTAGGTTACAAGTTATGCCATGCCCAAAACTGTCCACAGACTAGTGTTATCAGAAGTAGGTTACACGTTATGCCATGTCTAAACCTGTGTCAACAGACTAGTGTTATCAGAACTAGGTTACAAGTTATGCCATGTCCGTGGTCAATAAAAATGCACTTCCCTCAACATGAAGAGTGGGCTGAACTCAAATATAGGTCGATCAATGAAATGTCTAATCTATACTAAAATCCATATCACCTCAGACTTTGATACAGTGGGCTTTGATACAACTGTGGGCAGAGATCTAATCCGCCCTCGACTTCTGTGGCCACAGATGGCCGTACATACAAAAGGTAATTAGATACACTTCTAATTATACATACGCCATAATCTTCCAGAAATGACACGGGTAAAGGACATTCCTCAAGAACAAGAGGAAAAAACACGTAATTACGTCCAGGTGCAAGTGTACTAAGACATTTATGCTGCCTTAGTCTTACTTAAAATGTTCCAATTGAGAAACAAAATTGACGTCTTTATACCAGAAATTAAATTACCGACCTAGACGATTGTGGAAAAGATATTTGTTGAAATTAATTGCGTTAATAATAGTGTATCGCTTTGAGCATGGATAGACATAGTCTAGCATGATATTAATACTTTAGTATTATTCCTAGAATGAAATTGAAACACTGCATGATGAGATGCAAAGAATTGAATGATAAACATCTTGAAAAATGCTTAAGTCGAAAAACTAGCTTTCAACATAATTACACTGTAATTGACAACAATATTCATGACGTCTACTTTTCTTTGACTAAAGATGTCAAAACCAAATGAAAACATTTATTTTTATTTTAACGTATTCCACAAAAAGTCCTGCATAGCCTGAACAGTCATGTTTAACCCTATCCCTGCTGTTATTATTATTTTTGTTTTTGTTGTTATTTGTTTTAATTGGGATTTAGTGCTACTTTCAAGATTATTTCACTTATATCATAGCTTGTCAGCCTAGGACAGGAGGAAACCAACAACATCCATGTTGCAGTAAACTTGCAAGCACTGGCTGGTTCTGACAGGACTAAGGTACAACTGTTTAGGACATATGTAGTTACCTCCAACATGGAAAGGGTTAAACGTAATGGGGAAACCTAACCACAACCCCATAAAAACTAAGAAAAAACAAGAAAATAAACTGACGAAAACAAAAAACGAGACGAACACTATAAACTCTTGACTGGGAATCTTCAAGTATTAATTCTGAACTGTTATTATTTCATCCACGATTTCCCTGACCCAAGATTTAAGGAATCCTATCCGACAGCGACTGTCCTCTCTGAGAGCTGACTTCAGTCCGCGGACTGCAGGCCAATAGCCCGAGGCAGCTCCATCGCCTCCAGACACTATTGAACTATTTCCACAAAACATTAGGAAGAGCTGTGGTTGTTGACGTCCGTGTGATTCCGCCGCTGTGTGTAGGCTTCAATATCCACCTATTAGACATCTAGCGACGATGTGGCCAATTCTGAGATTACTTGCCGGCGCCTAGCTCCGAGATGGCAGCGCCTCGATCAATGAAGTCATCTTCAGAAGTCGGTGATAGGGTTACTGCTCACTTTCAAATGTCGATCGGACTGCGCAGTCTGGGTACTGGACAGCGTAGGGATGTAGATAAAGGACATCCCTTCGATACGAGTGAGAAACAGACTATTGAACTATATGAATGACAAACAGACTATTGAACGATACGATGCAAGAGAGAAACAAGACTTTAAAACTATTCAATGCAAGAGAAAACAACTATTGAACTATTCGATGCGAGAGAAAACGACTATTGAACAATACGATATAAGCAAGAAACAGACTATTGAACTACATGAAAGAGAAGCAAACTATTGAACGATATGAGAGAGAAGCAGACTATTGAATTATTATATGAGTGAGAAAGACTATTGAACTATATGATACAAGTGAAAAACAGACTATTGAATGATATGAGCGACTATATATGACTATTGAACTATATCCAGGTGCAAGTGTACTAAGCAATTTTTCGAAACATTACTTTAGTTTCACTTTAACCTTCCCCCTGCTGGGTTAGACACGGGCACAGCTCTTTAGGACATCCCTGCTTGCCTGTAGCATGGAGAGGGTTAAACATGTGACTTTCGCATAACTTGTGAACTGACAAACTTCAGCATCATGCGCGACACCAATTTAAGTGTTGTGTCGTGTTTGACATCAACCTGAGTGTCATCCGTGACACCAATTTCAGTGTCATCCGTGACACTGACATCAGTGCTATTTGTGACACATACTTCTGCATCAGTAGACTGAAGCAAGCATTCCTGCGGCAGCAGAGATTGTAATTATAGATACGTAACATCCCAAAGAACGATGCTACAATTATATGACATCCAACTCGGATATCCAGGGACGGACAATCAGTGCCAGACTGATGTCAAAGGTCAAACCATGCCATAAACGTTAGCTAATGGAGATAGGTGCCATCTTTGAAGACAATATTAATCTGAAAAAAATTATCAATATTTCCAAATCTGTGCTCATCTATGTATTTGTTCCTTAAAAATAAAGATATATAGTGTATACAATACAAAGAGGAAAGTGGGTGGGAGGTAGGGGATGGAGAGTGGAGAGGAAAGTGGAGTGGAGTGGGGCCATGTGAAGAATGATGAAGGCCTTGCCAGTGTAAAGAAAGTCTTCATGGTGGATATGTCGTCACCTATGGGTGAAAGATTCCCGCTGTGACGTAAAACAATAATTAATTAATTCATTCATGGTGGATATAGATACTAGTAGTGCATTCATCTAGAATTGCATGAGATGCTATTGATATCAGCTCTAACACTCTGCCTGCTGGATTAGGCACGGACACTGCTCTTTAGGGCATCTCTGGTTGCCCTAAAGCATTGAGAGGGTTAAAGCAAAAAAGTTCTCTACCATTAGCAGGAACCGAAACTCGCTGAGTTATCAAAGGCGAGTAGTTGCTGATGGACCTCAACCAGGAATAACAGCTTTGTAAATCTTCCGTGGAGCTTTAACCCTTTTTCTTCCAACCTAACAGCCTAGCTATTAGAACTGTTGTAACAGTTGTAATCTAGTAGAATCTAGCTTCACAATTTGTTGAAATCATCACTGGTTTATTCATCATTGAACGTGTGACACCTTCATCGCAGGTATGCACAACCTCTTATGTTAAATATGTTCACAGCTAGTACATTACAATTAAGACATCACACAAACTTATGAAACTGAATTAAATTATTACAAGTATCGCCCACCTTCATGAAAATACATGTGCACGATTGCACACACACACACACACACACACACACACACACACACACACACACCCACCTTGCAAATATGGCATGATTCAGTACCTATAATTTATCTTTAGAACTATTTCAATTAACCTATTACAACACATCAGAAATAAACTAGCTCTTAACATGCTCTAGATCACAACTTGTACTTTACCAGAATGACCCATATTCTGATTCCGCTCCATGAAGAGTGTGTGTGGTACGCAGGTGAGGGCGGGAAAACAATTACAGATGAACCGCCTCTGGTGGCCCTGTGGGCAGCTACGGAATTCCAGAACGTGGTCGCCAGAGAAGCAGAACAGAACAACCACACAGAAACAGAACAGATCAACCATCCAGGTACAGCTTAGCCACACAGAGAGTCTTTTAGCCACATACTGGTACAACATGGAGCACCCACATGGGGACAGAGCAATCATACAGGGACAGAAAAGAACATGTACACAGAGGGACAGAACATTGCCACCATAGGGGGGCAAGAGGGGCAGAACGGGGTGGAACAGACAACCCAAAGAGGGCAAGAGAACATCTCTTCCACTGACAAATTGCTGCAAGGACATTGTATCCACAAACACAGTGGTATTTTCTACTCATCTTACAAATAATGAACACATGTGACTGCCAGGGACTGGGAGGGACTGGGAGGGATCAGCAGGGAAAGCAATTAAGCATATTGAATCCATAGCAGAGATAGTAGAGGGAACTTAACGAAGCGTTGGTAACACAGATCCCTTGTAGGCAATGAACCCAAACCTCATTTCCGAGTACAAAATAATTCAATAGACATTCTCTGGTTCACCACGAGTACATTGTCAGTGTTAGACATGCTCGGAGTTCACCATCCACGATGACAATCGACTAGCGATTGAATTCAATCAATGACATGGCAGTGACAATGAGTGGGGAGTGGCCTAGCGCTTTAGTGTTTGTACTGCCAGCATGTCCCGGCACAGGGAAGCAGTTGAGCTATATAAATCTAATTATCATCATTAGTAGTGCTGGCTGTGGTGATAAGTTCATAGCTGACAGCATGGCCATTTCTGAGTATGTGCTTCGAACCTCACGTCACATGTTAATTACTGTTGTTAATCACACTGACAAGCATACAATATATACTGTATAAATTACCATGTATCTAATAGACAGGTAGGGGTCTTTTGGGGGGTTGGGGTAGGTGTTGTGGTGGTTTAACCCTCCTCATGTTGGAGGCAACCGGAGATGCCCTAGGGAGCATTGTCTTTGCCTAATCCAGCAGGGAGAAGGTAAAGCATATATACACAGCAATTTCTAATTCCAAGGGCCCCTTGGTCCCATTAGCTAGGAGGTCTGAGTGGGGATCTCGGGTGTGGGTGAGGATGTCGGGGTGGGTGGATGGGGGGGGGGGGGGGTTGTGTCCTTCCTTAACCTCCTTCTTCCTGCAAGCTAACCAGGAGCCCAGATACCTCTTTAATCTCCTTCCTTCCTCCCAAACACAAACATGCACCATCCTTCCTGATAATGTCAGACCTACATTCTCCCCCTTTCACCGGGTCGATGCACGCACACAGTTTATGAACATGTGATTGGCTCCCAGCTCCCAGCGTCTTTCAATGTGTTCACAACATGCTTTCCTTACCTATCATTGCAGGGCAAGACCACAAAACAGGGCATTGAGCTTGCATAACTCTTAGGAGATGTCTAGAAAAATTGTTATGTGTTTTTTTTTGTGAAAACATTTCTGATAATGACAAAACAGCTCAATGGACAGACGCCTGGAGAACTAAAGTCTTCAGATTAATAAGATTGACTCAAGTATAAATAGGAAGGATATTGACTAGCAGCTGTTTCAGGATTATAAACAAACTTAAGATGGGCACCCTAAGGAGGTCATCACGCTCAAACATCTCAGAATTATTATAAATATCTCCCAAGATGTTTATGTGCGCTTGCAGATAAACAGTGGGAACATTCTTGAAAGACATCTGCGGTAAAGGCAGTATTCTATACTACAGATTTTGATGTCGAAATGAACACTTTCTTTCTTTCTTTATTTGATCTAAGAATAAGAATAAGAAGCAATCTATACTTCAAAGGATTGTCTATAACAGACTTAATTTATGCTTTAGTGTTTACAAGATGAGATGGGAAACAGCTTATGGGAAAATCAGAGAGTGGCTTCTATCTCACAGTTTGTCTGAAAACTCGAGGGAAATGAGATCAATATGATATTTATCATTATTAATTAAATATCATTTTAACAAAACCATATGAGAGACTGGCTGCTAGCTCAAAGTATGTCTCAAAATGGGGAGATAACTCCAAATTTTGACCAATGCGCAGGGATAGAAGTTCCCACTCGCCTGGAGGCCCGATCCATTTATCTTAATGTTAACCCTCTCCCTTAACGGCGACTTAACTTGCCCGATCACATGCAGAAATAGAACACTTTGATTTTATTCAGCAGGGAGAATGTTAAAGGTGTAAAGGTATCCTACTGACTAGTACAAACTTCATATTTTGTTATGTATATCATTATTTGGGCGAATATGTTTTAAAGTTAAGTTCTAACCCTGAATATAGAACTATATCTGACTAAATATGATGCTAACTCAAGGAAAATGAGATCCATATGATATTTATCGCTATTTAATAACCTTCTAAACAAAAATATTTGTATTCTTGATGAATCCAGGTTTATCCCACCTATCCCTCACCACACAAGTACACAGGTCAGTTAATGTATTCACATCCTACCACTACTACGTTAAACTATCATTACTCCAACCAGATGGCCATGTCCAAAAACCCTGCAGCAACCATTGACGTAAAAATACACAAACACTTCCGACAAACGTAAACAAACATTTTCCTGAAATGGCCGCCTGGACCTACAGATGGACAGCAGAAGCTCATGGCTATAAATAGCTGCCAGATAATGGCATTCCCCTCGCGCCTGTGACGTCTTTTCGGACTTATGGCAAAGAGGTTGCAATGAGGCTTCCATATCTCTCTCGGTGGAGCGGTAAAGGTTAATATTTCTGCGTTGTTTGCATGCTACGCCCTATGCATTAAAGAAACCTGTTGGAATAGGTGCCGAGAGGGCATGGCACTGTTGGCCGTGGTTAGATAGGGAGGCGAGGGATGAGGTGGAGGAGGCGAGGGAGAAGGAGGAGGAGGAGGTGCAACTCAACACTGGGTGTCTAGCCCTCCACACTGCTACCATGTGTACACCTCTCCTGGACACTTGCGGTCCATGGACTGCGGAATGCGGGACTGCTAGACTGAATATACACAACATGGCTTGTACTCTGGAGACTGTTAGCGGCGTTCAACATTGCATGATCATATGACTACGGAAGATGGCGGTGGGACTTACAACAGTGAAAAATAGCATTAAGAAATATGTCGCTGATTTGAAGTGGCAACTTCAATATGTAAACAAAATGTAGTTAAATTATTAATTAATTTGACACAAAAATATGTAAAATTTTAATATGATTTCTGTATCAGTACACAGTGATGCTCAACTATTTTTTTTGTTCTCAAACCCCACATCAAATTTCATCTTGAGCATGAAATTTGAACTCTTAAAAAAAGTTTCGTAATCTCTGGGAGCCAGTTAGTGTAGTAATGGCATTGACTCTTGAAAGTGAGCGGTTCACATGACCTTGAGGGCGGGGCTTGAGGAGGGGAGACTTATCGCACTTATCGAACCACGTACCTCCACCGCTCTTCAGCATAGGAGGAAGGAAGTTATCACATCCTGTACTCCTGACACTGGAGAGGTTGGCAGCACTGAATGAGCTCATTCTCGTCATTCAAACATATCTAGATAAGTGAGGCCAATTTTTTTTTTCCCCATACGCCCAATAACATATACGTCTAATTCAATTGCCCCAAGAACATAATAATTATAGCTAGAGAAAACACCATCACGTAAATAACAAATATAGGGCCCTGGACTAACATATGCCCGACGTACAGGGGCAAGTTAAATTGCATTGCGGGCAACCTACTTTTTAACATTTTGCACCTTTAATGCCTTTGCTACTTGATCTAGACTTGTTCTGCGGGCAAGTAACTCAGGATGTTAGTCTAGAGCCCTGAAATAAATATAAGATAGTACCATGGATAACTACTAAGGTATAAGATTCTTCTATTGGTCTCGGCCAGCGGGGTTACCACTTTGGTAGAGTGCTCTATTCACAATCCAGCAACTCGGGTTTTGAATCGCAGAATTTGCAATGGCGCCCGACTATTTGTGAAATACAATAACAATCTCAGAGTAATGTTTATCCAGTAAGTTTTCCACAGAATAACAACTGCATGGAATAGACATCAATGTAAAAAATGTTTTGCAGGATTTCATACATCTGTTTAAAATATATGCACACACACATTGTTGAGGTTACAAGATATTGTCTAAAGACATAAAAAATACCCACTTCCTTTCAATGTTACATTACGACACTCAGAGGATATGAACGTTTTGCAAATTAGCTCGAAAGACACCTGGCACCTGTCCAAAGATCGAACACATTCTGTCGCAGGCAAACTCTCGGAGAAAGAATTCCAGCGCTATCCACCCATTGGTGGAATGTCACATGACAGGTTAGCCAATGAATGTAGACTTTTGTGTGAGTCGTGTCGAGACCAATAACAATGCTCAGTTAGTATACACATGTTCAGTATACACATGTTCAGTATAAACATGTTCAGTATACATGTGTTCAGTATACACATGTTCAGTATACACGTGTTCAGTATACACATGTTCAGTATACATGTGTTCAGTTAGTAATGATATATTCACTTAGTATACACATGTGCAATTAATATACTGGTATATGCATTAATGCGTCGGGTAGTAACATTGCAATCAGAATTTAAACGTTCATCTGCAAGTTCTTGCAAAGTACAGGGAGCCTGTCTAGACGATTGGAAATTCCTTGTTGTTAAAATAATATACAGCTAGACATACATGTCCAAAAAGCCACCAGCCTTTAATTAATTTCCATTTCCTAATCAAACATCAGATTAACCAGAAAGAAAACAGACATAAACTATGACCAATATTACACCGATCTAACCATAGTGATCAGGGTATCATTTCACAGAGCTCTCTTAGTCTTAGATACCATAGCACTCTCTTTGCCGGTAGCTAATACATTGCTAAGAGAGTGCTATGGTCTCTTAGCGGCTAAGAGAGCTCTGTGAA
>JAUTBV010096503.1:0-16905 GCA_032361325.1 Lepetodrilus fucensis
TAAAAAAGACAACAATCATGCACATTTCATCTACACGCTTATCACCAAAATCAGTAAACTGGGTACGTCTATAAATAGAATTCGCTCCACTTATGAGAGCCATCTTTAGATATGATTGCCCAGATGTGCTTGTATTATGAGAACTACAGTATAGAAGTTCATAAATCGTGAATCGTAACATGTGTATACAGTGTTCAATGTTCGAGTGTTTGGTCAACTGTACATGCCATAAATCATCCTGAATATGAATTGAACCAAACGTACATTCATATCGGAGCAAGGTAGGCACTGTTCAATTCAAAGTGATCAGATTCGTCTTTATCATATTTATAGCACTTGTACCTGTTGTAAGTGGTCCAGTTATAAAGTCGGCTTTGTTAGGTTTTTCACCACATTTGAGCCGTACTGAGTTTGCACTGGTATTGAAGACGAGAGTTAACATAATTACGTTTGTGACTACATTCATATATATGAGCCGGTAAACGGCATTCTACGAGATAGAACATGTTTTACTTGCTACCAATTTCTTGGGGATATAATACAAGTTTGTCTACTGCTGGCACAAATATATACCTACACACTTCTCTTTGCATGAAATTGTCATGAGTCACTGTCTGGTGCTAGTGTGTTTCTGGTAGGAGTGTACTGGTATGCAATAGTTATTATGTTATGTCAGGTAATTCTTTTTACTTTCAAACTTTGTCTCGATTGACACACTAGAGCATTTATAGTGTTTAAAATGCATGTAAGAATTACCTAGCTCAAACAGTTTAAAATTAAGTGCTTGGCTGTCAATGGGAATTATAATTTTTTTCTGACTATCCCTTAACAATTACCTCTTATGGAGTCTTTAACTACCCTACTATTAACCAGACTAGCGTGCACATGGTGCAATGCAGAATGTGGTGAACAATTCAACATATAACTACCGTAATTGTCCTAATAATTCAAACCGGGAAAATAATTAAATTTGTAGCTACATGTATTAAGAATGATTAGGAAAATACTAAAATTGAAAATGATCGGTGTTAGTATAATTATGGACAACCAAATTAAAATACAAAATATGGTCATAAATGAAATGGTAAATAAATTTGAGGTTCCCATAAGTAGAACATTACGATTTGGAGAAAAAATGGTCATGTTCATATTTTTAGATTTAGAAATTCATTTTTTTGGGCAATTAATGTAGGTGTTTAAACTATTAGAAGATTTGAATTATTTGGGTAATTACGGCATAAGAATATCCTAATAAAAGAACTGATCAAGTCACAAGTGTATGATGTTGAATCCTGCACTGTTATCGTATGACAACATGAATTGGAGACAAGTCTCTATTTTTATCTCGCTTTAATTTGTACAGATGCATACATGTCTAGAAGTAGAATCAGCTACATTAATTTGTATGATATATCACAGCTTAGACCATGTAGAATGCACTGTTTCTTGATTAGAGTATAATTGCTCTTTGTTTGTTCTGGTCCTGGATACATGATGCAATATAAATAAGAATGACATAGGCTATCTGGGACCAGCTCACCCTGTGGCCACGCTCACATTCCAGGCTGAGTTTGCACATTTAGGATGAAAGGTTGATGGGAATAGAAATTAGAAAGTAATACAGGCAATTACTAGCTCCCTTTTCATGATTACAGAATGACGTATTCAAGACTCAATTATGTACCTGTTTATAAATATATGTATATTAGTGCTGCAAGCATGTTGCACTTGCACTATATAAATCTAATTATTATTATTTATCATTTTTATGTGTCCCAAATAGAGGGGAAACATAATTATGTTTGCCATTATTAACTTTATTTTTATCATCACAGAATTAAGTAGTTATTTTCTCATTCAAGACTCAATTGTGTATCTGCTTATTAATATAATAATGTAGGTATGCTATGTCCCAAATGTTGTACAATGGTTTCCATTTATAGTTAGTGTATATAATACGCCCAATGTTGTAAATATATGTTGCAAGCAGGATGAAACTTGCAACACCCATAGAACTGAAATTTGCAATGTTCATAACATTGAATGCTGCAGTAAACCTGTAATAAATGGCTATGTGTGCAACATTCTATTACAAACTTAAGGCCTATGTATGAAATATGCCAACATGTAAAATGTCAAAATTCTAATGTTATCAGCATACATGAATATGCACTAGAAGTAGAAGTCATAGTGCTTAAAACATATTGGCTGTTGACATGTTTACCTTACCCAGTATGGGTCCTTATACCAACTAGGGTTTATACATCTATATGGACATTGAAGATCATAATGGCACGTGAAGATTCCGATAGACCATGAAGATCTGATTTCTTGGTTGACCAGACTCAAAAGCCAGATTGTTTTTTTGTTCAATCGGTACTAATCGGTTTACTCATGCCAAATCTCAGTTTGAAGCAACACAATTCACTGCCAAAGTAACGCTCGAAATGCCAACTGCTAATAATTGTCCAGTGTATACCTGGTTTAAAATTAATTGAAGCCAGGCCCAAAATGTTTTGAGTACGAACTCATGCTAAACTCAAAATTTTGTTCACAAATCCACATTTAAGATTTGAGCTTCAGCATGAAATCGTACTCAAAATGTTCAAGAATTTTGCTGGCTGACCTCCCATTTTACAACATCTTAAATTTAGGGGCTCCTAACTTTATGGCCCAGTTTATCACCTCCTAAAATTAGGTGTCAATTTAGGAAGAGATGAGTCTTGTGACATCGTTGTGAAACACTTGTTACAAGGCGATAGCTTTTAGGACTGGTTTACACTGAATTAGGAGATTCGTAACTAGCACTATGCACAGGTGCCTGTCACAAATATAGCATATTATTATGAGGGCATCCAATATTTGTGAAGTCAGTATACCAGCTGGTTCTTGCAGGTTTCCTGCAACATTCAGCACCATGGATGTTGCGGGTTTCCTCCTGCCCTAAACTGACAAGTGGTGATATTGGTGAAAGATTCTATAAATGATAAAGCGACTAATTCTTTAAAAAAAAATATTAAAAAAATTGTGAAACGGGGCCCTGGTGTTGACACCTATGCTGGAAGCGGTGCACCGGTGCATGCTCTACAACCAAGTAATTAGCATCTAATCTTGTCTACATGCACCCAATACTATCTTCACCATACAGATACCGTGTGGCTTTAATGTATACTACAACTGACCTTATCTCTCACTCTCTCACAGAGAATGATCTGATAGATTTACCAAACATTGATGGTACTACTTTTAAGATTGAGAATTCATTTTGTGATCTGAGAAGCACCAACCTATCCCTTTTGTGAAACACAGGCTTGTATCAATTGGCTCAGGTATATGTGTAGATGACATTGCAGATTTTGATAATGTATAATACATTTATGATGTACTTTCAGGATCCCCAAACAAGATACTATTTCATCTAGATTACTTGTCCATATGTATACCAGTATCATTCATCACATGGCATGTTTTGAATAAAACAATAAAAAAAAAAAATGAGTGCATGCTCTATTTATTATTCTAGGATAGTAGTTTTATATTTCGTTACTAGTTTATTCTTCTTCTTTGTTATTCTTTATACTATCCAAACTATTTCACATGTGTTAAATCGACAACCAGCATGTCAGTGAGTGAACTTATATCTATTCTTCGTTTTCTGCAAGCTAAACACAAATAGTTCCAAACACCTTCATAAACTTCCCGAAGTTGCAATGCATCGTACTTTGCTATTCAAACCTTGACATATTTAACTTTTCCCCCACTGGCAGTCAGTCTTCACAGGTTGTGATGGATTGATACCCAAGTGCACGCGCACCTTTGACTGCTGGTGCACGCTGGTGTTCACATTGTAGCTGTTCTCTGCATGGGTGTTCTGGTGTTCCCATTGTAGGTGTTCTCTGTGTAGGTGTTCTGTATAGGTGTTTTCTGTTTCTTTGCGTAGGTGTCCTCTGCATGGGTGTTGTAGTTGTTCTTAGAGTAGGTGTTTTGTGTAGGTTTTCTCTGTGTAGGTGTTCCCAGTATAGGTGTTCTTTATGTAGGTGTTCTTAGTATAGGAGTTCTCTGTGTAGGTGTTTCCAGTATAGGTGTTCTGTGTGTAGGTGTTCCAAGAAGGTGTTCTCTGTGTAGGTGTTCTCTGTGCAAGTGTTCTCTGTGCAGATGTTCTGTGTATTTGTTCTCTGAGTAGGTGTTCTCAGTGTACGAATTCCTATTAGTTCTTCCTGGTGTAGGTTTTCTCAGTGTAAATGTTCCAAATGTGGTTATTCTCTGTTCCCAGTATAGGTATTCTCTTTGTGGTTATTTTCTATGTAGATGTACTATGTGCAGGTGTTCTGTGTAGGTGTTCTGTGTAGGTGTTCTGATGGCTTTGGGGGAGGCTTCTAGTCACTAATGCTATACAGTGTTACCTCTTCATCGGCCACAATCCTACTAACACATTTCTGACATGATATTCATTGCCAGACCATAAATCCCTGCGTCACTTTCTCCCCTCACTGAGTGGCAGTTATTTAACCTGTTGCATCACATTTGACATTGCCAAAGATTGCAGATGGGAATCTGCTTTCCATTTGTCTGCTAATTTCCCCTACAACTTGGTTACAGTATTGGCTTTAATCATAACTTAATTACAACACACAATTTTAATCATAAGTTAATGGAACAATCATGCCGTGTATCTGGGCAAGGATGATGTTAAATGAGACGTGGGTTGTGAATGAGGAGAGAGCTGGTAGACATAATCCCCTTGGTACGTGTGGATGGGAAGGTACAAGGATGATAAGTGCATATGGGTCAATTATCAGAATTTACCATCAAACATTCTATGGTAATTATCTTCTTGGAGCGTCTGTGGCTACGTATTCTGTTACTGCTACAAGAATGGAGCCATGTCATCATAGAACCTGAAACATGTTGTTCGAGTTCGGGTCTGATGGTTTTTATTGTGCCATGTTTCATGTACATGTTATTATCTATGATGGTAACTCATTGACGTCTTTATGTTTTTGCTGGAACCGCCAGCCTTCATTTGTATCATGGCTGCTATTGAGAGGATTGTATGGTTTGTATGGTTTCAACTAGCTTTTGTCCTGATATTCCCATGGAACAGTAATTTTACTTTATTCCAGATGTTCCAGGTTGCAATTCCTTGAATTAGGGAAACATTATAACAAATATATCAAAATTAAATAAAAGTTATTATTCACAAGTTATTAGGTTGTAGTGCAGATGTTAATTTTATCATTTTTAGCAATTGAAATCACAAAAATATTTTTACAACGAATAACAATAATAATAATAAACAGAATAACTTTGGTGTACTCGCATTATGACAGAAATAATACCTTGTATGTTTCACTTTTATTTTTTTGCATATCAAATGACCGTAACCGTACAGTCGATGGTTGTCATTAGAGACATGTTTTAGCACATATTTTTAAAGAGAGAAAAACAACTAATTTATGTGTTCATTGACTCGGCTCCCAACCCGACTTGCAGGTCTAACTGCTGTGGATATAATCTGATGTATGACAAACGCATCACGGCCAATGTTGCCAGCAGGTGTGCCGATGTTGGTGTGCGCGATGTTGGTGTAGACGTGGTGGTGAATGAGGCTGCCACTCCCCGACACCAACACCCATTAGACCAGCTTTTCCCCTACATGTACATATTATATTGAGATATCTGACAAATTCATTACTTACTAGATCTGTGGGTTGTGTTCTGGTGGCAAGCCAGGATTGAAATGTATTGGAATTTATAACATCACTGACAGTTTCATTAGAAATGGGGATAGTGTAAATATATAAACATAAATGTGTGTGTGTGTGGATTTCTCATGATTATTTGCAGGAATAGAAACTGTAGCCATTTACCACGAGCAGTCTTTCACAATTTGAAATGTGCACTTGAGACTTTTGAGTAGTTTTCCATTGAAGTGGTATATTGGTTGCAAACAGACATGACCAAGCAGTTTAAATTTGAGAATTTCTTTTTTGGCTGCCATAAGCACATATCTGGTTAAAATTCTTCTTTTAAAAAATGTCCAATTTCTAGCTTTAACATACAGGTGATGTGTAATGAAAAAAAAATGAAAATGCATGATTGAATAAGTTGCCCTAGATTGTATAGAGAACATTCACACCAAGATATGGTACACAATGAGATCATCATATTTGTTTCTAGGCCAAATATGCAGAGCAAACAGGAGTATTTATCCTGGCAAGTATATGTGTAATTCCATCTCCACATGATCATCTTTATACCTGTACTGATGTTATAAGCAATGTAAGCAATGGGTCCAATTGTTCATTGGTAAGCAATGGGTCGGTGAACATGGTAAGCAATGGGTCCAATTGTTCATTGGTAAGCAATGGGTCTGTGAACATGGTAACCAATGGGTCAGTTGTTCATTGTTAAACAATGGGTCCATTGTTCAGTTGGTAAGCAGTGGGTCTGTTGTCCATTGGTAAACAATGGGTCAGTTGGTAATTGTTAAACAATGGGTCTGTGACATGGTAACCATTGGGTCAGTTGTCATTGTTAAACAATGGGTCCATTGTTCATTGGTAAGCAAAGGGTCTGTTGTTCATTGGTAAACAATGGGTCAGTTGTTCATTGGTAAACAGTGGGTCAATTGTTCATTGGTAAACAATGGGTTCATTGTTCATTGTTATGCAATGCCAATGGGTCTGTTCAGACTGTTGTTTATTGGTAAGCAATGGGTCTGTAGTTCATTGATAAGCCATGGGTCTGTTCAGACTGTTGTTCATTGGTAAGCAATGGGTCCGTTGTTCATTGGGTCTGGGTTAGGCACAGCTCTGTCTATCGATGGTGTTAATCTGCCACAATGCTTTATTATTGGCGGGTCCAGGGCAAGTCGATCATGACATACTGCCATTAGTGCCACGTTTCTTTGATCCCATTTAGTGCAGAATGGACTTGGGGAACATGTTAAAGGGTTCTTAACCCCTAGTCAAACAATGGGTTAGTGTGGGTTTCACAGATTAGGTGTGGGGCCAAGGGGCACTGCTCCCTTGTGTCCACTGTCTGCTGTGTATTGGACCCACTGTTTATGGGTAATACCAACCCAGGTTGACCTGTAAAGTTCCATGGAAGGACTGAATGAAATGCAATTAAGCATTAATATGCCTCTGTATTTGATGTACCATATAGTTTGTGGCAAATCTCTATTTTTAGGTAAATCTTGTGTACATGCGTACAAGCTTTTGTAGATTTTAACTTACATGCATAATTCAGAGCACAGCCTAGCTAGTTCTTCTTGTGTGGTATTTGCTTTTGTACGTGGTCTGATTCTCATGATTATGATATTTAATATAATTCATGCGTCTGCTTTCAATGATAATAAATGGTTTAAGTGATATAGTGTTACAGGCTCAAGCGTAATATGAGCATTAAAAGACTTCATGTAGAAATGATGCAAGGGAATAATGCAGGAGGTAGTTACGATGAACCAGTTAAGACCTCCCATCAGACCGTATAGCCTTGTTTGAATTATATTGCTAATACATGTAGATGGCTTTTTAAATTGGCTGCAAAGCCTATCAAAGCCTTTGATTTGATGAGCCTATTAAGCATAATCTTTCTAATATGTTATAGTTGTTAATGGAAGGTCAAAATACAGAATACCCATGTGGCACCCATGTTGTGGTTTGAAATAATAATAATGATATTTTATTTTAAATAGTAGTGGTAGTGGTAGTGGTAGTGGTAATAATTATAATAATAATAATATTAATTTACTGAATGCAAGTATAATTTCTAACGAGTTAATTTAAAGAATTTGCAGGCATGTACCAGCAAAAGAAAAAGAAGTAAAAAATATATTGATGTATTATGCCCTGAGATAAGACATTTTATGTAAAGGCTGAAGTAGGAGAATGAGGTCTTGGTGCCTATTGTAAGACAAGGGAAAGGTGGGTAAAAAAGTACATTTTTTCATCCACTGGTAAAAAAATAAACTAGAATGACCACAGGTGGTTAAGAATAATTGTATAGGCGCAACCCCTTTGCTTTAGAAAGCTGCATCACAAGTTTTTCTTCAGAGTAGTGTATAGATGTTGACAATCCATGACTTTCTTTTCTGTAAAGGAAGGTTTATTCATGAATGAATATGTGTATCTGTGTCACGTATATCTGGTTTTTCTGGTCTGTTTTGTCTTGTCTTTTTATGTCATTGATATTCAACTTCTTCATCAAATGAAAAAACCCACCAAGCAGAGGTATTTCTGAATAAACCCTCGGTTTAGTGAAACTTTGGTTACGTGTCACTACCTAGACTGTGGCAACTGGCAATGCCTACACAATGAGATAAACTTTGGTTACGTGTCACTACCTAGACTGTGACAACTGGCAATGCCTACACAATGAGATAATCTTCTTCCAAGTCTGTAGATTCAGTCAACTTTATTAGGCTTAGCTTCTTTATTCACACCTAACCTCCATGACCTGCCATGTCACCTAGTTTTGTAATCCACACAGTGGACATTCACACTATCCACCAAGATCAGGTTTCTCCACCAGATTCTAATAGGAACTTGTGGCTATCTGGCTGCATGTCTGTACCATACAGTGTATGCGGTGGTGGTGTCAGGCTGCAGAGAAGTCTGTTCCTGTGTCAAGAGCAGGGGAACATGTCAGGTGTTCCTTGTGTCACTCTACCTGTGTTTATGTCTTCATCCTACGACACCTCAGAATGCCCGCCAATGCCTCTGCAATCAACCGTGGAGTATCAATTTCCACTCAGGTCGCCCATCACTGTCGACCACCATTAACACCAGCAACAAAGCATGCCTGATCTACCTGTCTTCATTGACAGGAGTAAATGCTGTGAAATTTCTCTTTGAGATGACTGCCTTTGTTAATAATTTGCTTTATCACATGCTCCACTCTTAACTTTCACCTACAGACCACCTTCTATGAATTCTGGAGAAAAAAATGTCAAGCGAAAAGGACAAAGAGTACTTGAAATAGAACATTGTAGAACATTGTAAGGTGCCCCTGTTGCCAAGATCATTATCTAGCCATATAAACATCTGAACATGATTAATGTATCATTTAGAAGTGACTTGTTTTTAGAGGTGTTTTCATGGTATTTTATCCTTGACATTTGATATCTTTGTGCAAATTTATCGTGGTATTGTTGACCAGTTGTTGGTATATGTTATGTGTTTCTTGATCTATTATTACAAATCTGACAGTCCGAAACCTGTAAAATAATCTATTTGAGAATATAACATGTTCTTGTGTTGCATGGTATGTTGTTGCATGACTCAAAGTCATTTAAGCTATGACGTTATTGCAGAGTGGATAAGCATTTTTCTGGGTATTTAACTTTGGGAAATGTACACCTGTGGAAGAATAGTCTGAATGGGTTTGCTATTGTGATGGCAACCCAATAGTTGGGTGCATACCCCGGGTTCAGGACTGGGTTCAGTGATGATGTTTACAGAGGCGAAATTGTGCATTTAACTGAATTTTCCATCACAGTGCACACCAACTTGATAAGATTTTGCACATAGTAACACGTCCCCTGCTGGGAATGTAATGGCATAGCACCCACTTACCCAGTAGGTTGACTGGAATCACTTGGTCAGTCTGAAATACACATTAACTATAACCATCAATTCCTGGATTAGTGTTTTAAGTATAATCATCAATCCTTACTTTATGTTAACTTTAATCATCTATTCCTGCATTAGTGTTTTACTATAACCATCAATTTCAGTACTATTGTTAACTATAACATATAGAAAATTATGATTATGGTTAACATTATAATACAGGAATTGATGGTTATAGTTAACGACAACCATGAGTTCCTGTCTTAATGTTAACTAAAACCACCAATTCCTGTCTTAGTGTTAACTAAAACCACCAATTCCTGTTTTAGTGTTAACTAAAACCACCAATTCCTGTCTTAGTGTTAACTAAAACCACCAATTCCTGTCTTAGTGTTAACTAAAACCACCAATTCCTGTCTTATTGTTAACTAAAACCACCAATTCCTGTCTTAGTGTTAACTAAAACCACCAATTCCTGTCTTAGTGTTATGTTTTCTACAAATTTCATGTTGGGTGCCTGTGGGTTGTCCTTTGTATGGTATACTTTGAGATAGATCGGTATGGTCCGTCTAACAAACTATACATCTATTCACTGAAAACAAAGACGCCTCAGATTGGGTAGTAAGAGGTATTACCAAATTACTACCAACTGAATGCTTTCATTCTGTTTTCTGGCAGATAATTATCTATTTATCCTACGAAAATGCTGTTGTAATCTTCAGAATGTCTGTGAAAGAGATCTTTTTAAAGTAGTGTTGAACCAGTTATCTCCATAAGTCCTTTGGATAAATGAAGAAATGCTTTTTAATTACACGAGCATTGTGACAACATTTCATAAATGTTTACAATCAATTCATAAAGTGCAATATCTATGTCGCACCATGGGGACTTGATCTGATAATCAAGCCATGAATACACTAGGTTTTGTAGCATCTCTAAAGTATTGTGATTGAAGACATTTGAGCTAACAAGCATAACATTTATATGAGAAAAATAATGTGAAGTATGTTAGTGAAGTTGATACAGGGTACAAGATGCACAGATGATTGTAAACTTCTTACATCATGTCTTGCTTTGTCCTTATTGAGTGGAATCCCAGGTGTGATTATTTGGGGCTGAGCGGACCCATTGATCTGGGCTGCCACCCCTGTAAGCTGGGTCAGTCTGTTCTCATGGGGTCACTGAATAAGCATGTAGTCATGCCAGCTTGTCCACATATCACAGTGATTCATTGAGCTGGGGTAAGAAGGGTAAGGAGAAGCACATTGTTGTGCAAATGCCTGCAGGGAGACAGTGAACTGTGGTTTTCTCCATGTTCTTCACAATAGCCTTTCTATTGCCCATTGTCCTTCCTCTGTAGATGGAATATGTCTTCAGAGATATGATAAAATTTAGTTTATCATACAGTCATGAATGCACCAGTTTGTTTTTTATTTACCCTTCTGGTAGTTGAACATCTTCAGTATATTGTTGAAAGGGAAAAGTTAACTGCTTGAGCTAAACAGCATCCAATGTACATGATGAAGATAAGTTAACTTTTTTTTATGGTTTTATGCTGTAAGAGTTTTGTGAAGCAAGCCCTTGACACCTGCTACCAATCTTCTAACCTATGAAACATATGCTTTTGGTATTGCCCATACACACCAATAGTTTATATATAGGTATGTGTTTATGTTGGTTTTATTACTCTGTTGCTGATGTAATGCATGCTACGGGATTGTACGGTTACAGTGGGGACATAAACGGTGGGGAAATGCATTACCATCAATCTGAATCATATTCTGTCATGCAGTCAATGCCATCACTGGTTTACTCACTGGTAGTAGGCAGGTGTATGTTCCAAGCGTTCTGCACTAACATGTGGCATTTCATTCATGAATCTCAAAATATGCTTCCCTACTCTTGACACACCCAATATATCTTAATGACTTTGAATCGTGAAAACATGCCGTGTCAATTTCTATTTAATTATTGACTTTGACGTGTGTATTTTGATGTATTTCTCAGATAAAACAGTTAGGCACTCTTTGTCATTTATTGCCTATTTCAAGTAAAAGGTTTGATGTACTGGAACATTTTAAAGATACCCAACCCCCAATTCCTTGATTGTAATGTTGTGATCTAACATTCAGGTTACCTTTGATATATAACACTTTTCGTGGCAGATACCTTTTATTCAGACTTCAAAACATCAAGTAGAATTATTAGCAAAATGATGATTACAAGGCACTGTAATCCAAAGGTACTGTATATCATCTCAATACTTCAGTTTTCAAAATATTTGCCCTTGTGTCGTTGAAGAACATACAAAGATTGAAGATTTATTTTATTGAATTGTAATATGTTTAACTTTCGCAACATATTGCCATTTGATGAAAATGTCAATCCCATCGCTAAATATGCTAATAATCTTCAGAAGCGTAGACATGAATGTTAATCCGGGTGTAAGAATGAATGAATGAATGAGAAAGCGGTACGGCACTTATCATACTTATGGTCCATATTGTTACATTGCCTCGTAGCTGTCAACACGATCAACATGCTCAAGTGGCCAATAACATATATATTCCATAGTCAAACATGACAAGAGCTCTCTGGTCCCCCGAGACCATAAAGTTACCTGTGGGTGGCATGATCAAAGGCCATTCTACCTGTTGTGTCCCCCTGCACCTTCTATAATGGGCATTCAGATAAGGTCCAGACATCCACTTCAGACACCTATTAATCTGAACAAACGTGGATATCGTGTATCCATGTAGATAATGAGGCTAAACGGATAAAAGTCACTCGCTAATCCACCTGCTTTCAGTTAATTGCTTTACATTTATCGAGTGTGCCCTGAAAAGGCTGAATATTCATTATACCTGTTGTAATCTGTTCTGATGTATCGGCTGCATGCTTTGTTAATAGTGATTTAGTGATGGCAGTTAAAGTTTGGTGACAATTGGTTCTACGTATTGATTCCTAGATATTGTCATTTATTATAATCTAATCTAGATTTGAAACATTGTCCAAATTGTACTAGTTGCCTTTAAAGTCAAAGTTATTAAGTGAGTAAAGAAAACATTTATTAATATTTATTAATATTTATGTCGAAGATCACCATCATGGAATAATTGAATCGATCAATTTCAAAGTCTAGTTTATGTAATTATATAACATCAAATAAAATATGAATCTGGAGCATCTCATCACAGCAAAGCCCAAGTCTGAAGCACTTGACATTCAGGTGCATGTCACTGTTATCATTAACAATGTCGCCTCACCAAAGGGGTTCAGGCCATACCAGGGTTCTATTAAACCTCGTCTGTACCCCCTGCAAATCGGACAGAGCTGTAATTGAATTTTGAAATTGAGCATCCTAATTATATGCAGTGGCTGAAAATGATTATTTGGTTACAGTGTAATTATTCTTCATGTACTAACAGGAAGTTTGCTGTGGTGCCACATTTCATTGGCTACTTAACACGTATATCCCTAGAATGTTTTATCCCTAGAAAGCCGTTCTGTCTTCATCCACGGCCCACATCAGCAGATGGGGTGGCAGGTGTTTTTATACCCTAGTTCCCATACACTTGCTTGTTTTTCAAACTGTATTTCTTTTCCTTTACGTTGTTGTCCCATGCATTCAATAATCTCCACAGGGAGATGCTGTACATATTCCTCTCAACTAATCTGTAACATGATGAGAGAACATTTTTCTCAGTTCAAAGAGTAATAAGCTCGAAAATTGAATTGGTTACAAACAATAGGTCACTTTGTCGTTACTGTGTAATAATTAGGACTGCAAATATGATTTGTTTGTATTTCAATTTACCCTAATTGAACCCTATAGACATTGCATAAAACCAAGACATTAACGAATATTGCTTAAACATTATGTTCATGATGAAAATGTAACTAACTACTATACAGACTGCTTGTAATGTTCATGTTTATGTCCTCACTAGTAGTAGGTCTTGAGCATGGAATCTTACTCAGAAAAGTTTGGTAACCTCGGGGCCAGGGGTCGTATTCTCGAAACTTCTTAGCTAAGAACTTCTTAGTGAAAATCTAGATCTCTAAAAGAATTAACATAAGCAGAAACCCAGTTAGGGAAAATTCTTAGTACTTACGAACTTTTTAGGACTTACGAAGTTTCCAGAATACGGGCCCTGCAGCCTGTTTCACTAACATGGTTAGCATGCTAACTTATTTTAGCGTGCTGGTCTTTATATCTAATGGACATGTCTAGATATATGGGTTGTCAATCTCATGTCCTGGTCATCATACATATTGGTCATCATATCTAATTGATATTATATTCATGCCTAGTACATATATGTATAACTGGGTGTCATATAAAATGCTCCTACTGGTGTCAAGTCAACGGGGTTACCCTTAGTGCAATTGTGTTGGAATCATAATCCAGAAACTCTGGTTTGCATCCCAGTATCGGCATGGTCCTCGGTTACACACATTTTATTTTTATAACACCAAGTGCATAAAATCATAGTGTTTGTCGAGTATATTTTCCATTGTTGCAGTCGTCATGCTTATTGGTCGTCATACCTACTTGTCATAAAGTTTAGAGTTACTCATAAATCCAGTACCTTTGACAAAACACACACTCCTTAATGTTTCCTACTGGTGGCCGTGCACTTGAAGGTGTGACCGCAATGTCAAGGTCACCCTGACTTCTCCAAAGAATATACTTAGTGTTTTCTGTTTGGTCATGCCATTCAGGCTAGGAACACCTACGCATGTTCTGTATGATGTAAACTGTACCCAGCCATTACTATCCCAGGTGATAGCCAGCTGTATTGTATGTGTAGCTACAGCACAGCATCCAATAGAGAGAAGCTTGGACCAATACCCGCAATACAAAGTGCATGACTGAGGGTTAATATAGTCACAAGCCATTGCACTATTAACATGATGCAATAACAAGCATTGTGATTGATAGAATTCTAATAATGAATTGAATAAGATCATATGTTTTTATTTCAAGGATCAAGTTTATGGAATACAGGATGTTTAGTTAACATTATTCTTGTCTAATTAATCTCATTAAAATTTACTGAGCCATAGGACATTTCTGGTTGTATACAGCAAGGGTTAAAAAGATATTCCTTTCACAAGTTGTAGCCATGTGATTTAAGATGCTATTTCTGGTCTTGGCTTAGCCCTTTGGCTCAGTAGAACGTTGGACTCACAATCCAGCAGATCGGGTTTGAATCCCAGGATTAACACGGTCTTTGGTTACAATGGTGCCTAACATGGTAATTTTATTATAATGAAATATGGTCATAATGACACAATTATTTTGAAAATCTTGTCTGAAGAACTAAAGTCAATCCAGTAGAATATGAAACGGTGTCAGCAGTGATGGTCTGGAACATACCTATGCAACCACACAGCCTCAACTGACATAAGGTTACCACTTGTTTGTGGGCTGTTCATCGGTACAGTAATACCAAAGGGGAAGTACAAAACGGCCATTAGTACGATTGATACTAGGTGTTGCCTCGGAAGCACATGCCTGACATTTGTGGACAGACAGTCGTAGCATATTGCACGGCCGACATACTGGGGAGTGCACAGGAAGCAGTAATTAGCGGCGCACTGCTCGGGAATCACTGGAGACGTTCCTGCTCAACACGTAGATGTTGTCACGTCAATGCGTCTGGCTCGTAGTTGTGAGCAGTCAGTAATTAGGTACTAGTAACTCCGGCACTGATGACATTGGTGCTGATACAACAGAATCTGCAACTGACAAGGTTACCTTTGGTGCTTATGCAACGGTATTCAAGACTGTCAAGGTTAAAGTTGGTGCTGATAAAACTGTACTTAAATTACCACTGACATGGATAATAGTATCAGTGATGATAACACAATATTTTCAAAGGTAAAGGTTAACTTTGTAGTTTGGTTTACACATTTTGTATTGTTTTCAAGTCATTAGGCTTGATATGGAAACAATGTATTTTCATTTTCTGAGACTGTGGTTAGTGTATTTAGCATTAGCATATATCATTATAACATATTATGCAGAGCATTGCTTATTTTGTATTATTTAGTTATTAATATCACTTCAGTATCCCTAAATATATCCTGGCAAATGTTGCTAAGGACAAATTAAATTTAAAAACATTAATTATATTTTTTTACCTCATTACAGTGGGTGTCAAAATAGCACGGACCCAATACACACAAATTAAGTCAAGTCTGTCGCTGGTCAAGCCAATTCCATGTCCACCCTACATTGTTGGCCAGTGACAATAACCCACGCTCATTACAAAAGGAGGGAACATATCCCAAGTTTTCACTGGAAAGGTGTGAACTCTTAATGTGTTGACCATGTTGACTCAAGGAACATAGGAACACAGTCAATTCTTTGGTGTATATAGACATGATTCAGACCAATATCAGGTTGGTCTTCGTTTTCCTTCAAGTTATGATAATGCCACATGGACTTCTCTATCATATAATGGAGTCCATTCTTTATCATTCTCTGTATGTTTTTGCGTGAGCTCTCGGTCTCTATTCTCTCTGGTAGTACATCCACACATCTGTATATTGCTTTCTTCGTACCGGCAGACAGATAGCGGTGAACTAGTTCCTGAGGCAAGATTCGAGTTTTACCATGTTATGACAACCTGTTTGTTATGAAAAGCCAGACCAAGAATTCACAACTTGCTAACACATTCAGTGGGATTCTTGGTACAAGGAAAACATGCTTTAGTAGGAGCTGGAGAGAAAGTACTTCAGGTTACTTGCCATGTTTCCAGCTAGCTATACATACAATCAATAGAAATTGCTTTTGAAATTTCAGTGAGTGTGTGTGTATAGTTTAATTTATAAATTATTATTGAGTAAAATGCTACATGGAAAATTGACATTAATCCCTCCAGTCAAACCATCCCTCATATCATCACTTGCCTCATTCCAGTCAATCGATCCCTCAACACTTCTCATTTCAGTTAATTCATCCCTCATCACTTCACCTTCCAGTCAATTCATCCTTCATTACTTATCTCACTCCAGTCAATCCATCCTTCATCACTTATCTCATTCCAACTTTCTTCCTTTAGAATTAAGAACTGCAGAATCTCACATGATTTTTAACATAATTCAATTTTAAAACATTTGTTAATAATATTATTATTATTATTATTGGGGCGGGATGTAGCGGAGTTGTAGAACATTGGACTTTGGAGCCAAAGGTTCCAGGTTCAAATCCCGTCCCGGGGCCCCCGGCATCAATGTTTGCGAAAGTTACCTTTCTGACGCGATATTGATAGGATGCACTGACTGTGGAGTGGCAATGCAGTTATCATCCTTGGTC